>PVLA01006575.1:0-121080 GCA_004027455.1 Hydrochoerus hydrochaeris
TTTCCCACCGCCCTTCTGCTTTCTGAAGCAGCTCTGGAGACCTTGTTGGTAAAAAGGCTGGTGAGCGCCAGCTCGTGAGACACACATGACAAGCATCCTCTTCTACCTTCCTCACCACGTCCGGCATCACGCGATTTTGGCTCCCGCAGAGTCAGTGGCCACAGAAGGTCCGTGTTTTGAATCAATAGAGGAGGTGGCCAGGGTATGGGAGCTACAGACCCTTGGGGAGAGCTTTCCAGAGCTGCTGGACAGAGCGGCGAGGACAAGCGTGGGAGTGAGAGGATTTTAGGGTTCGTGGCATTGGGTCTTCTACTGTAATATATGTTTTGTTTTGATTTTTGGTACCTGGGATTGAACTCATGACCTCATGTTTACCAGGCAAGCACTTGAGCCACTGAGCTAAGTCCCCAGCCCTGTAATGTGGGTTTTTTTTTTTTTTTTTTTTTTTTTTTGATACTGGGGATCGAACTCACGACCTTGCGCTTGCCTGGCAGTTGCTTATATTACTGAGCTAAATCCCCAGCCCCTGTAATGTATTTTTAATGAGATGGCATGTGATTTTTTTTTTTTTAAGCCAGGAATTGAACTCATGACCTTGTGCTTGCCAGACAGGCTTTTATGCCACTGAGCTAATTACCGACCCTTGTAATATATTTTTAAACTAAACACTTAAAAATTCTCAGTGCGTGTTTTAATCATACCATGCCTAGCAGCCAGTGTTTTCCTTGTGACGAAGGTGAACAGGGTTCTTGGGGTGCATGCTGAAGATGCCTAATAGGGATGCTGCTCTGGTGAAGTTGGAGAGATCCCCCCTTTCTGTAGAAAGGAGTGTGGGAGGCTTTCTGGAGGCTTCCTCTGTATGTAAGTGACTTGTAAGTGACATGTTTGGGGATGAAAGGGAATGGCCAGCGCAATTGGTGTCCCTGCCAGACGGGCTGTCAGCGGGTCCCCGCCCCAGGGCTGCTATGTCCCCAGCACACTGCCTCTGTGATCCTCAGACCTGAGCCCCTGGGGGTGCCGACGGGGCTGAGGGCTGGTGCTCCCCACAGGCTGCCCGCTGAGGGTGGGGGACCCCGGGACGGGATGGAGAGGAAGAGGAGGAGGAGTGGCAGGAAGGAGCCGCCCGGAGCTCCCCAGAGAATGCAGAGACCATGATGGGCGTGCAGCCTCCACCTGGCTGCCACCAGCGCTGGGCTGGGACGTGAGCCCTCCCAGCAGTGGGTACCCATGGGGTACCGGGCCAGGGAGGGCTGTGGAAGTTGCCCGAAGCCCCGACAGCACAGGGTTCCCAGAAGGGGGTGCGGCAGGACAGTGAGCCTGGGAGCAGGGTGCAGGGCCCTGGCCTGAGAGGAGAGGCCACGGGGATGGCGGGGGCACGGAAGATGGGGCAGCAGCTCGGGGATTCTGCTCTCAGCCTCGCGCGGTGTGCTGCGTCTCAGGCCTCAGGAAGGCATCTCGGACTGAGCTCCGGAGCGCTGAGACCAAGACCTGGCCTGAGTCCCGTCCATCAGGACCTGGAGAGCCCAGGGGTCCGAGTGGAGAGGAGTCCGTTTCTGGGTCCTGCTCCCGAGCTGTCCCTTCCGGAGCATCCTCGGGCTGAGAGCGCTGGTCTTTCCAGGCAGCCTGGTGCGCCTGAGTGTGGGCGCTTCTCACACACGCCCTTGGCCCTGTCTTCCGCAGCTGCCTGCTCAGGTCTCGGTGGCGTTGCCTGAGTCCCCTGGACTCTGTGACAGCACTCTGAACTGGCCCCTGATGACCAGCCAACGTCTGGTTCTTGGTCCTAATGGCTGGGAGCTTAAGCTCAGAGTACTGGCAGGCAGGGGCCCAGGGAGGGTGCTTCTCTCCTTGTTGCAGGTGACACTTTTCCTGCTGTGTCCTCATGGGGCGGGAGGAACCCAATGCGCCTCTTTGGCTTCTTTAATGAGGGCGCTGATGCGGAGGTGATGGCGCACTCCTGTTATCCCAGCACTCAGGAGGCTGAGGCGGAAGGGTGGCCAGCCAGGCTCCGTAGAAGAGCCCTCCTGAGGTAACCACTCCCACAGGCCCCGCCCTTCTGGCCCCCAGGGTGTGCAACTTCAGTGTGAGCAGTGGTGGACAGAGGTTTGGACCTTTGTCCCCAACCCATTCGGAGCAGAAGCCACAAAGTCCTCTCTCGGCTGTGGCCCTGTGCTCACAGCCAGCCATCGGGCTTCGTGCCAGTCCTCCAGCCGGCCCAAGTGCACCCCTGTCTTGGAGCCCCTGGGACAGCTCCTGAAAGCTGGGTCAGAAGCCTGGTTCCAGCACTGGCTCCCCCCAGCTGCTTTTGTGACTCAGTGTCCTGTACATGTAGCGGGTTGGCATCTTGGTCCCGTGTGTGGCTTTCTGGCTGCCTCCGTCTATCCCCAGTCTTCAGCAGGATTCCCGTCACCCACGTGTCCCCGTGCTGCCTCTAATGCAGAGCTGATTGCTGGTCCGAGCCCATGGACGTGCCTGTCAACCACTCCTGTGCGCTCGGCCGTGGCCCTGGGTCTGGCGACTCTCTGAAAGGGATGCGTGGTGAGGGACGGGGCTGTGGGGCCCGCAGGCTGACTCCTAGGGCTGTGCTAGTGGTGGGGAGCCTTTCCCAGCAGCGTTATGCCTTTTGGGGTCCATGTGAGGCAGATCACGTTAGCCGGAAGGTGGTGCTGAGAGCAGGCTGGATGGTGCCTGGCCATGTTGCCCATCAGCTGGGGAGTAAAGGGGGGCACAGCTGGTGGGGCAGGTCGGTGTGGGCAGAGCGGCAGGGGAGGTGGCAGGGTCGCTCGGGGACCAGGATCCCAAGGCCGCCACCACCAGTTGAGGCACAGGAAACTTCCTCAGTGATGTTCCAAGAAATACCAAGAGCTCCTATAGCTGGGCCTGGTGGTTCAGGCTTGTAATCCCAGCATTCTGGGAGGCTGAGGCAGGAGGATTACAGGTTCCAACCTAGCCTGACCAACTTAGTGACCTCGGGAGACCCTGTCTCAAAGTAAGAAATAAAACAAAAAGACGGGGGATGGGGCTCAGCTCAAAGGCCCTGGGTTCCATCGCCACTACACAAAAAGAAAAAAGAAAAGTTCCAGTAGATATTCTCCAGAGTGTTCCAGATATTAAAAGTCACAAGGAGAAATGTACTGTTTTCGTACTTCTTAAAAACCTTGTGTTAACTGAGATTGAACTCAGGGCTTGTGCATGCTAGACAAGTGCTGTAGCACTGACCTCTACCCTACCCCTTTTTATTTTGGTACAAAGTTTCACCGAATTGCCCATGCTGACCATGAATTTGCCATCCTCCTGCCTCAGCCTCCCAGGTAGGTAGGGTTACTGCCTGAGCCACTGTGCCTTTTTTTGTTTGTTTGTTTGTTTGTTTGTTTGTTTGTTTTGGTACTGGGGATCGAGCTCACAACCTCACGCTTGCTAGGCAGGCATTTATGCTGCTAAGCTAAACTGCCAGCCCCGTGTGCCCAGCTTTTTAAAGGTACTGTCTTCCTTTTAGTTCTGGGGTTGTGAGCTTCCCCTCTTTCCTGTCCTGAGGGCTGGATTTATTTCCTGGCACAGCCTTGGCTTTGGAGTGAAAACAGGTGAGCAGCTTCCCTGGTGCTGAGTAGCGGTGAGGCAGTGCCGAGCGGTCCTTCCTTCAGGGAACTGGCATCCACCACAGGTGGCCCAGGTGCCATCTCCTCAGAGCCTTGGCGTTTCAGGGGAGGGCAGGCTCTGGGTCCCATGCCATGGGTAGGGGAGGTCACCCAGGGCAGAGGCGGGCACCTGCCAGCTCACTGCTGCGGGCCACCCCCGGGTCCCTTGGTAGTGTGCCAGCTTGGTGGGGGTCCCAGCTCAGTGCTCAGGGAGGGCTGGTGCCTGATGCTCGACCTGCAGACTCATGGCCCTGCTGGCTGTGGAAAATCCCTGTGCCATGCTGGGGCCAGGAACGAGTGCTCCAGGCACTCAAGGGGAGTAGTTTTCCTGCCTTGGACCTTAGTTTCCCCATTTCCTTGTCATGAGTCAGACGAGCTCAGTGTTTTGTTTTTTTGAGACAGGTCTCACTGTGCAGTTCAAGCTGGCCTTGGACTCTCTGTGTAACCCAGGCTGACCATGAACTTGCAGTGATCCTCCTGCCTCAGCCTCCCGAGTGCTGGGATTATGGGCATGTGCTGCCACCACCATCACCACCACTACCACCAACCCTCCCACCCCCGAGCTCAGGGCCCTTACTCTTTGGAGTTCGCTGGAACCACAAAGGACCCCGCTCTTCCAAAAGAGAGCACATGCTCAGTTTGCCTGGAGGTCCGGGCACCTGTGGAGCCCTCGCCGCCACACTGCCACACACCGCCCACTGCCTCCCCTCCGCCCGCCTCCACCCCGCTTGCCTGTGCTTCACCCTCCTCCTCCCGGCCTCGCGGGCACTTAGGTCACCAGCTGCCCCACCCTGCGCTGCTGGGTGGTCTGCGGTGACGGAAGACTGTTTCCTGGATGTCATTGGCCTTACCTTCCTCTGCCAGCATGGCTCAGCCCATCCCCGAGGCCCTGGCCTGACCTGTGGGCATGCCGGCATCTCAGGACAGAGTCCCTGCGGCATCTGTGACAGCTGTGTGCCCGGCGCCCTGGACTTCCACAGGCCGGCTGGAAAACTGCTCCAGGCTGCACTCCAGGGCCCTTTGTGCCTGTGCTGGCCCAGCCGGAACCCCACTAGGGGCATTCCCACAGTGCTCCGCGCTTCCTCGAATTGTTGCCTTTCTCCCCGGGAGGGAAGTGACCACAGCTGACCTCCCTCCCACAGGCATGCGCGCAGCTTCGAGGTGGCTCCGGGCACCACTGGGCCTGGTCCCAGGGGTCTGCTGGCCTTCTCCAGCCTTCCCTGTCTTTATTCCCTCGCCCACCCCCCTGTCCCTCCCTCACGCAGCGAGCAGCGCCTTGTGGGGCCCGACACTGGCCGCGGAGCCAGCGTGTCCTGGTGGAGAGGAGCACCAGCCCTCTGATGCCCCGCAACTCCGTGCTGCCCCGCTGCCACCCTTGGTGCCTCCCCAGTCCGCGTGGCTCCTGACGGATGGACGGATGGATGGCTATGCACGAGCCATCCTTTTGCAGCAGACCTCACTGGGACCTGGCCGGGTGGGCACTCATCCAGGGAACGAGACCCAACGGGGGTGGTACTATTCTGTGCTGGGTGCTGGGTGCCCATGCCCCTTAAGTGTCTTGTGCGGCCTGTAGAGGTCCCCTGTGACATAGAGGGCAGTGCAGTATGCATTTTTAAGATGTGAAAAAGTAAGGTTCAGAGAGGTAATGCTTCTTTCTCTTTTTTCTTTTTTAAAATCACTTTTGGTACTGGGAATTGAACTCAGGACCTTGTGCTTGCCAGGCAGGTACTGAGCTCTATTCCCAGCCCTCAGAGTGGTAATATTTCTGTCCTAAAGTTGCTCACCAGATTTACACTGAGCCGCCAACCTCCAGAGCCAGTGTCTCCCACTGCCCTCCCTGGGCTGGGACCTTGGCCCCACCCATCCACCCAGCTGGCTCGCTCGCTGGCTCGCTCGGGGCACCTGGACCGTGGGAAGGGGCTGATCTGCTGTGTCCTTGGCCCTGGGGCTCCGGGTCGGAGATCTGGGGCTTGTGGCAGCACAGGACTGTCATGACCTCAGGGCGTGACTGAGGTCTGGTATGGGCTGATCAACATCCGTCCCACAAGTCTTCGCCTTCCTGCGGTATTTATGGGAGGTGGGTTGAGGCGGGTCTCATGGGTAGTGCCCACTTCTGATTGCGTTCCATTTCAGCTTCGTCCTGTCTGTCAGAGGCTCATGCTGCCTCTTAGGGTGCCCATCAGAATCACAAGCGTGTTCACCTTTGAAGATGTCCCTGATGACGCTTGTCCTGAGCTAGAAGTTCTCGAGGAACCCCTAGGGGGCCCGGTGTGTGTGTCTCCTTTGTACCCACCCCACGGTTCACATTCAAACCATCTGGGCTCCCGATTGAGAGGCGACCGAAGCGGTGCTCTCTCCAGAGCGGTGTTGTGGGAAAGTCCCTGTTCCCGGGCCTGGGCCCTCAGGAAGTGGAGCCCTTGGCAACTTGGGGTTGGCAACTTGGCATTTGCTTCTGGAAGCATTGAGGAATGTGGCAGCTAAGAAGTGGCAGGGCTGGACCCCAGCCTGCACCCTGGGACTGCGACCTGTTGCACCATGAGGATCAACCCCAGATGGGTGCCGTGCCCAGGGCCGAAGGGAGCCCTGGAGAGCTGAAGCACAGATGTCACGCCAGGTCAGCAGCAGGAGGGTTTGTTCCCGCGTGTTGCACAAGGCCGGGCCTGGGGAGGGCGCTCATCGGCACCCCCTTTATCCCCTCGCCTGCCCACCTGTTCCATTGATCAGCCGAGTTGCTAAGTGCCCGGTGTGTGCCGAGTCTCCTGTGTGTTGAGGGCTCACAGCTCAGGACAGGCATCCTTAGGGTGCTTGGTTTTTCCCCTGGCGCGTAGTGATCCAAAAGCAAGGGCCTTAGGTAGCTGTGGTGACTTCCAGCTCCCAGGGTACCGACTGCCACCTCTCCTGGCAGTGGTGGTGCCCGAGTGTCTAGTCCTGTCTGTTTTCTAGAACCGCTGCCCTCAGGGATCAGTAGTGGCTTGGGGCTGAGGCAGGAGCTGCTGGCCAGGCTGCGGGAGCCCCTCCGGAGGGTGGGCGGGCTAGGGCAGTGACAAGCCCTTTCTTCCCGTTTCCTCCCTGGGGCGGAGGCGTGAAGGGCGGAGACAGGACCATTTAGAGCAGAGCCCTTCCAGTCTTCCTGGGAAGGGTGCACTGGGGCTGCATTGCTGGGCAATTTGGGGTGTCCCAGAGATGACGTCCCCTTCGGCCCGTGACTCCATCCTTGTTTGCTGCGTGGCAAAGACACCCAGGCGTGGCAGGGCCCTGTGATCCTCTGGCTTTAGAATGGGCAATGCTGTGGAGAAGCAGAAGCCGCTGAGACAAAGCAGTCTGTGTCCGTGGAAGCAAGGTAAGGAGGCCCGGGCCACCTGTCCAGGGGCAGAGGCCAGGGGCGCTTCCTGTGGGCTGGGGTTAGGCTGTCGGGAGGCTGCTTCCGAGCAGTGGGCAGTGGGCAGTGCAGGGGGGTGGTTTAGAGAAAACCAGCAGGCGGCTCTGAGGACCCAAGCGGGTCTGACCTGCTGCCCCACCAAGGCTGGGCCTGGCGAGAACCTATGGGGGGGTTTGGTTCACACAGCCTTCATCTGTCTGTACATTTTCCAAGTCAGAGTTACGACGTCCAGGAGTTCGAGTCTTTGTGGTACTTTGGTTTAGAGAATGTTCCTAATGGCTTTTAACTATAAGCCAGCTTTCTCCCACAGCCCCGGGTCTGCTCGGGGCAGGCCGAAGCCTTCCCTAACCCTCCCACCTCACAGGGGCTCTTGTTGGTCTCAGCCCTAAGTAGGAAGCAGCGGGTGGGGTCAGCCCCGGAGCCTCAGGACCCTGGCAGTTTTTCTGCATGAGCAGTTGGCAACCTGGCGAAGGCTGGAGGGGGCTTGTGTGGGCCCTGGCCAGAGCCTCCCTGACCACCCTGGAGCAGGTGCAGTGGGCTTGGTGTGCAGCAGGACCACTTAGCAGTCCCTGTGCTTGGGAACATTGGCAGTGGTCAGCATCTGTGGTCAAATGATAGAAATGTCCCCATCTCTTGAATGGAAAAGTAGGTGTGATGCTACCTGCCCCGCCTCTCTGCAGGTGTCCTCTTGTGGGACAGTCGGTTCACAAAGGGTGGATCCTGGTGCAACAGAGCAGCCATCAGAGACCTTCGGGGCAGGTGGGGAAGTAGAGTGGGACCTGGGCAGCAGGGTGGAGGAGGGAGTCCTTCCCAGGCTGGGCTGGGCTGGGCTGGGCAGCCGTCCTCCTGCACGCAGCAGCTCGGCTGGCTGTGCCTCAGGGTACCAGTGGACAGCTCAGGCTCCTCTACACGGGGGGACCTCGGGGTCCTTAGAGAGACTCTGGCCCGGGATGTTAACCCCACATGGGGAAAGGTGTGTGCCGTGCCCTCCAGAGAGCCACAAGGGTTGACTCTACCTGAGCCCTCCTGGAAGAGAGATCGGCTCTCGGGTCCTAGCCGGAGGCTTTGGTCCTGAGTTAAAGCTAAAAGTCCAGTCCTAAGCCAAGTTGTTTGCAGGTCAGGCAGGTCGTAGCTCGAGGGTCCACTGGGTCTCTCCAACCACCGAGTAGAAGGGCCATAGGTCAGGAGCACCTCGGAAAAGCACCAGGCCAGCGTGTGCACAGCCCCGGCCTCTGAAACAGAGAGGGATTTCACATATCCACTCACCTTAGAAAATATCGGAGTTAACACTTCTGAAATCTTCCACTGGGAGCAGCTGGGCCACAGACAAACTGCGGGAGGGTTTGACACGCTATCCTGTGGAGCTGTGTTCCATGATTGCAGTCAGGGTTGTAGCGCTGTCCACCCGAGGGGTTTCTGCACCCAGGGCAGATGGAGGACAAGAGACAGTGTGCTTCCGACTTCGTGGAGCAGTGGCCAGGAGAAGAGAGCCCAGCTTTGCCTGGCGGGGCCATTCCCACCTGGGAATGGGGAGGCCCACTGTGCTGTTTCCCAAGTCTAAAGCCCGGTTCAAACTGGCTGAATGGGACACTGTCATCCCAGCACTTAGGCAGGAGGGTCTCAAATTTGAGGACAGCCTGGGCTCCATAGTGAGTTCGAGGCCAGCCTGCTACAGAGCAAGTCCTTGTCTCAAAAAACAAAGCAGGGCAAAGCTGCAGGCCATGCCCCCAGCGGCAGGCCGCTGTGCTGAGAGCCGCAGGCCAGCGGTGTCGAGTGCCCTTTCACAGTCAATCTGTATCTCTCTTCAACTTGTTTATTCAGAAATGGGATTTTAGAACATTTAGGAACAGGAACTTTGCATGTGTGCACAGTGCCAGGGTTGCAGTTCAGGCCGTGCGTGTGCTAGGCAAGTGCTCCCTGGGGCACTCCAGCCCCAGCCCCCAGGAGCTCAATTCATTGGTGCCAGGTCCCAACCTGGCCCCATCCCAGCGGCAGATGAGTGATGGCTCTGGGCAAGCCGCAAACTCCAGGGTCACCTGGGGGCCGGGAGTGGGGCCCCAGCACACTGCCTGTGGGTTTGCTGCACTCCAGGACCCCAGCCCAGCTGTGTCCACCACCCTGCGCTGGCAGATGCCATAAGCAGGCAGAACTCCTTCAGACCAAGGCCTGTGACCGCGGGAAGGCCCAGCCCTGCGGCCCTCTAAACCACCTGCCCTGCACGTCACATGCTGGCTGCTCTGGAAGTTGGAAATGGAAGCAGCAGAGCATTGTGTTGGTGTGAGGAAGCTGGCTCACGCCACCTCTGTCTGTCTGCTGCTGCCTGAGTGTCCCCGGCCAGAGAGAAACTTCTTTAGTGTCTGAAGAAGGTACAGGACATGTGCCCAGAAGGCGGCCAGCCACGCACTCACAAGACCCAAACAGAAGAAAAGCGTTCTGTTTCCCTGTGATGCTGCCTCTGGGCCCATCAGTCTGGCTTGCTGGCACTGCTGTCCAGGGCTCCAGCCTGCACCATCCAGAACTCCAAGATGGGAAGTGACTGCATGCGTGTTCCTCTGAGGACCTGACGTCACCCCGGAAGTGTGGAGGGCAAGATTCCCTCACTACACTCGTGCACAGTGACCTCTAGACCCAAGCTTCAGGCTTTGAATTTCCTCCCAATCCATGGGGATTCGGGAGGAGGGGTTAAGACAGGGTCTTACTATGTAGTTCAGGTTGGCCTTGAATTCACTATGTAGCCCACACTGGCTTTGAACTTACAGTGATCCTCCTGCCTCAGCCTCCCAAGTGCTGGGGTTACAGCTATGAGCCATCACCCCTGGTTCCACAGAGATTTTTTTTTTTTTTTTTAAATAACCAGTTTACCACCTGGTTGGCTACTGTCTGCAGGCCACCTGCCAGGTTCCTTGTTCTGTGCCCAGTGCCACACGGCACATCCCTGGGCCCTTGGCTCAGTCCCTGGCCCACAGTGGCATGTTGTGGTGAAGGAGGCTGGGTGTATGCAGGGCAGAGCCCAGGGGCCTGGCCACCAGGCCTGGTGATGACCTACCAGGGACGGGGACGGGAAAAGCCAGCCTCTCTGCAGTAGCTGTGAACCTGAGGTTCATTTGTTGCGGATGATTGTTCACGTGGTGAAAGACCATTTCACAAATGACAGCCTGTCATGTGGCTTTGCTGACCCAGGAACCTGGGGAAACATCAGAATCGAGAGCTCGCTGGAACTTCTCTGAAGTAGGCCTGTGACCCTGCCCTCCAGGAAGGCAGGGGCAGGCTCTCTTCCCTCTCCTCCCCAGACAGTTTGAAGACTTGCACACTGTGTTCAATGGGGCTATGGGAGGTGTTGCTGGCACCCGGAATTTCTGTGGGGATTGAAACATGCAGCAGTAATTGCAAATTGAGTTGTTCCCTCTTTCCCAAACCCCCGCAGCTGCCAGCCTTCCAGCCTGGTGAAAGGAAATGGTAATGAGGGCATGTTCACACCCGCGAGGGTGTGGCCGGGAGAAGCCTCCGCCTGCCACAGCCGGGGCCACAGCCTGGGCGGCTGCGCCTCTGGAAGCCCAGTGCCTGCGCTGCAGGGGATTCCTTGCTGCAGGGTGAAGTTAGAGACCTAGGTGCTGAGACCCGCCCTCCCCAGGTCGGCCTGGGTTGCGCCTGGAGTGTGGAGTGTGGGCGGCCAGGCAGCCTGGGCCCTGAGCACCAGCCCTGCCAGCTGTCCCTTCCCGAGCCTGTTGGCAGGCTCTGCGTGAGGCTGCTAGGAGCGCCCACTCCAGAGGATTGTCCTGCGGATTAAAGAGCGGGCTCCTGTGAGGTGCTGGCCCTGGCGCACAGAGGGCACGAAGTGGGTGACGGCACACTTCCCAGCAGGCACGGCAGCACAGGAGGAACGGGCCTAGCTCGGAGGGAGGGAGGCCCGGCTCTGTCCCCACCCAGCTGACTGGTCTTCTCTCCCACGGCTGGCGGTCACAAGGGCCCCTCGGGGCCTGTGGACCGGAGACCGGCAGCGCCGGGCACTGTGCTGCACTTCTGCACACGCGTGGTGCGTGTGGCACCTCAGGAGAAGACACCAGGTGTCACTTGGGTGAAACCGCTCATCGCCGGACAGCAGAGCTAGCCTTGGGGAGCAGGGAACCGCTGGGACCTTCTGGCTTCCGGCTCCCCTAAGTGAAGGCTGCTTCTGTCATTGTTGTACAGGGGTCAACATCTTGAGCTTGGGAGCCGGGTGCCAGGCTTGAGCCCTTGTCCTCCCACTGGACGGTGGGCAAGTTTCTTAACACCGGGCTTCGGTTTCCTCACCCTTGAGTAACACCAGCTTCAGAGAGGGCGCAGGTGAAGGGGCGCGCGCGAACGGTGCCTGGCGTGTAGTCGGTGCACAGGGAGTGCGCTGTCTCAGGCTGCAGTTTATTTACCTGCTGCGCCCTTACCGAGGGGGAGCCGTGACCCACAGCAGCAGGGCGACAGTAATGCGTCAGCCCAACGTCGTAGCAAGGGAGAGCTGGGGCAGCACCGCATGTGGCCAGCAGTTTGGCCCCCTGGCTCACAGCTCGGCTCTTGTGTAACCCTAAAGACAGGCTTCCTGTCTTCTCTGTGGAACCCAGCACTCGAATGCAGTTGGGTTGAGGCCAGAGCAAAGCACCACGAGAAATTAGAATTATAACAAAAATGGCTGCTTGGTGTGGCGGGTGGCACAGGACTTCCCTGTCTCCTTAGCTGCATTTCCTCAGGGAACTTGTCATCAGCGTGGCAGCGCACCACCCGTGACAATCTGACAGAGTGTCTGTCCTGGAAAACTTGTGGCAAGGTCCTTAAGGCTGCTTCTGTGTTCCAGCTTGGGAGCTGTGCTCGGGGAGGTGGCTATAAGGCCATTATCCAGCAGAGTCACCAGACTGTATTAGCAGCTGGTGCTGCCGTCTTACCTGTAGCGGCAAGAGGGGAAGTAATTCCAGCGTTGAGCACAAGGCCGGTGATCCAGTAAGTTCTGTAACGTGACAGAATGTCACAGCCCTTCACGCGGCAGCGACGACCACACAGAAGCCCAGAATTAAGGTTTCTCGCACACGCTTGCCCCTGTGGAAACCCACGCGTGTGTGGCAGCTCTGGGAAGGGGTGGCACCCTGGTGATGTTTTCTCCTGCTCTGTGGGCCTTTCAGGGTTTGACCCCGAGCATGCCCTGTCTTCTCCTGGTTGTGTCAGTGCCCCCTGGTGTTTTTCTTTAACAAGGTAACACCAGCCGGGGAGGTAGCTCAGCAGTGACTGCTTTGTAGCATGGAGGAGACCCTGGGTTTGATGTTTGCCCAAAAGAAGTAACATCATTTCAAAGACGAGTCGTGGGGAGCTCCTCTTGGTTCCCGGGAGTAGGAGTCTGCTTGGGACCTTGTCTTCCGTCTTCCGGAAGTGGTGCCGTGGTGTTGGGAGGTTGGTGTCTTTCATTGTTAAGAGCTCAAATGTGAGAGCCCACGTGTGTGGGTCACATGTGGGGCATCTCAGGTTGTCAGAGTTGAGGCTACCAAGTCTGGTCATCAATGAGGTCGCAGCTGTGCTGTGGACATCATCAGGTCGGGGGTAGGAGAAAAAGTTCTAAAAGCAAAAAGTTATTTAACATACTTTTGGAATCATAGATTATGTAGAGCTAGAATGGCATAAGATCTTTGAGAATGATTCCCTCACTTTACCGGTGGAGAATTCGGGGCTTAGAGCAGTGACTTGGGTGCAGCCCTTCTGTCTCCTGTGTCAGGATAGCAGTGTGTGACAGTGACACGATGTTTGCTACCCTAATGTAAAACAGCGTGCGCGGCAGGCCGTGCCTGGTAGGAGTCTGTGCAGACATTTACACATATGACAGAAATGGAGAGCATGTGCTCGTGTTTACGTACTTAGGGCTGCAGGGCTGTGTGCTTCATATGAACAAGCTTTACATGTCATAGAGGATAATTTTACGACATATATACAGTACATCATGTACTGTATCCGTGACATACACCATATGTAATATGATGTCATAGTGTATGTGACACCATGATAATTTATTAAACAGTGGTGGTGGCTTCCTGCGTGCCAGGCCTGGATTAAAGATTTGTGTAACACTGTGGGCTTCTGTTTGTGTGTGGTTGACATGTAACTCAGGCCTCCCATAAATTAGTTTTTTATTAAGCAAAAGATCAGATGTAGGAAATGGAAAACATAAGCGTGAAGGAATTTTTCTCATGAGAAGCGTGGGGTGTTGTTTTGGGCGTGGGTAAGAAAAGGGAAGGAAACTTGGCTCTTTCGTCAGCTATCTCCCAATTTAGAACAATGTCTGTCCTCACCATTGGCTTTAAGATATCCTCTGCCCTGGGAACATGCGTAAAATACATTTCCGTGCGTGGCCGTTTCTTTCCGGCTGTGTCGAGGGTGTCACCGTTGTTTGAGATACTAGCAGTGGCCGGCAGCCCCGTGTGCCTGGTCACCTTTCCAGCCTCTCCTCAGGCACTGCTTGGAAGTTGCTCCGTGCTGGAAGGCCAGTGTGGCTCTGTCAGGGGACCTCATGGGCCACATAGCCTAGGAGGTGGCCCCAGGACAGCTCATGTGTGTTAAGGGTCAGTAAACTGCTCAACAGGACAGAGAACGAGTATTTTAAAGGAAACAAAACCAAAACTGTTAGTAGATGCTGGTATGGAAACGTTCTTCACTTTTAGGAGCAAGAAGCCTGCTGAGGGCTCGGGTGTGGTACAGACACCGGGTCACCCCTCTGTGCGAGTGTCCTGGAGCTCTGGCCTTCCATCAGCCCCAGTGGTGCCCGTCTTCCATCCAGGTGGTAGTGTCCATGCCTGGCACCTTGCAGGTGGGTGGGATCCACTTCGGGGTGGGTGTCCACTGGGCTCTGCTCTGGCCCAAGGCCAACCTAACGACAGGAGCAGTGCTGTCCTCTGGGGTTTGTGTTTACATCAGATGTACACTGCTCTCTTGGGGACAGGGGCCCGTGGCAGGGAGTGGCCGGGTCAGGCTGGGGCAGGGTGGCTGCTTCTGCAGCGGGTGGAGGGAAGGAGAAGCTCAGGGTCTCTAGGGAGAGCGAGCCGACTGTGAGGCCAGCAGAGTGGGCTGGAGTGTGACAGCAGATGAGGTCACCGTGGAGGGGACCACAGGGGTATGGAGCTGGCCCCGGCCTGCTGAGGCTTGTGTGGCACAGTCCAGGGTGGCTGCATGCCCCTGGCCTGAGCAGCTAGGGTCAGCGTGACAGACGGGAAAGGTGCCCAGAGTGTATCATGGGTTGCTCAGAAGCCGGGACGGGCGCAGATGGATTTTGAGATATCCGTGTGTGACACCAGCAGGCTGTGGGGCACAACACGAGCAGCTCTGGGGTCCTTGGCGGGCAGTGGTGTTCAGAGCCGCAAGACTGTGTGTGCCGACCCAGGTGGTGACAGAGGACAGGACCAGGCCTGCGTGGAGTCAGAGGACAGGGAAAGGGAAGATGCTGCTGTCCCTGACGCTACTCAGAGACATCCTTGCTGACAGGTGGGACAGGAGCCATGGGGACAGACCTGGCCCTGGGCTTCGGTTCCCCGGTAGCCCTTGGGCTTAGACAGGAAGTTTCAGAGGGAGGAGCGAGAGGAGAGGGGGCAGTGGCCAAGACATTGCGAGGCCCAGTGGTCCCCTGAGAGCGGGGACCTGGCGAGAGTCAGCAGTGTGGAGCCGTGCCAGCGGGGACCAGGCGAGCTGCTGGGAGGAAGTGCGCTTAGCGAGAAGGACATGCAGTCAGTGACCGGCCCGTGCTTCACGCGCTTCAGCAGCGAGGGCCATGGCCACAGGCTCTGGTGCCTGCTGTGGGCCCTGCCGTCCCTGTGCCTCAGCCGGTCAGCTGGTGGCTGGCAGGTTTCCCGGGGTGGCAGCATGGGAGGGA
The DNA here is from genome assembly GCA_004027455.1 of Hydrochoerus hydrochaeris. Lineage (NCBI taxonomy): Eukaryota > Metazoa > Chordata > Mammalia > Rodentia > Hydrochaeridae > Hydrochoerus > Hydrochoerus hydrochaeris. Next base: position 14,882 of record PVLA01006575.1, read on the forward strand.
CAGAGAGAGGCCCCAGTCTTGACAGGAGCCCCGAGTCACCTTGGGAAGGTGACAGTGCATGGGGGGAGGTGGGGGCGTGGGGCTGCTTTGCAGCAGCCTGTCACAGCTCTTGGGTGCATGTTGCCTTGGCCTCAGGCAGACACTTGTCCCACAGAGCTGCGGGTGGCAGAGGGGTACGCACACCCGGGCTCTGAGGCCCAGTCCCTGCTTCCCAGCTCAGCCTTCCCGGTGTCTGAGGCCCCGCCCCCTCATTGCGGGGTGCAGGTCGAGTCTGGTGGGTGAGTGCTGTCTCCTTCTTGGTCCACATGAGGGAGTTAAGGGGGGGCGCACCGTGGCCTGCTGCCCACTGCCCGCTGCCTGGGGCACAGGGGCTGTGCAGCGGGGTTTCGTTGCTGAGGCAAAGCCCTAGCTCTGCGCTCCACTGGTCCTGCCATGTCCTGTGACTGTCCTTGACTTGTCCAGATAGCTGACTCCTGTCCAGCCAGCCACACAGGCCCCTCCAGTCCTTGCCTGCAGTCTTTCTGAGTTCTGTCTTCTGCCTTGACCCTTTTCTCTTCTGTCACCAGCATGGGGACACCTGGCCCCCTCTCCTCAGGTCTTCCTCCCTCCAGAGCCTGGGGTGGTCAGCCTGTCAGTCAGCTAGAGGCAGAATCTGGAGCAGAAAGACTTGATCACCAGGGACTTGGGCTCTTGTCCCTGGTTGTGTGGCCTTGGGCAGGTCACTTCCCTTCAGGTCCTTGGCTGGAGCAGAATAGACCTGTGGAGCCACATCAGAGGCCACCAGGACAGTGAGTCCTTGATGGCACACAGCTCTGTGCGTGTGGCCCTGCTCGTCTTGGTCCTGACCCCTGCGACACGTGACAGCCCTTTCACGGGTTGCCCGCAAAGCTGCAGCTCCTCTGTGCCCTCCCCTCCCAGGTGGCAGGCCTTGACCCTGGGGCTGGAGCAGCTGTCAGTGCCTGAGCTCATCAGGAAAGCAGCCGGACAGATGGCTGGGTGGGGCTGACCTGCAGTCTTGAGCGAGATCGGCCCTCAGCAGGCACAGTCCGCAGCTGTCCCCAAGCAGAGGGCTAGGCCAGGGTGTCCTTAGGCTCAACCGCAAGGTCCAGGGCCCTGTGACCTTGCTATCCAGGGAGCCTCACGTAATGTCCTCCACGAGGTCCCTGGGGCTGGTGGATCCTGTGGGCGGGAAGGAGGACAGCGGCCCCGCTTAGCTGGCTGGCCGCAGACTGAGTCGGGACACCGCGGGGGTCCCTGTTAGGCAGCTCGCAGTGAGGACAGTCACTTAGTTATTGCGAGACCTCAGGAAACTGCTTCTGCCGGGCTCAGTGTGCACATCTGCAGCGTGCAGGCTGGCTGTGTGAGGAGGGGGAGGGAGGAGGAGGAGGAGGAGGCAGCAGCGTCCCATAGAGAAGACCTGCGGGCAGAGCCGGGCAGGCAGGCGGTCAGCTGTGGTGCCTCTCCCTAACCGGCACCTTTTGTTATTTCGTAGTGCGAGTCCCCGATTGAAGAACTTCCCCGCCTTCACCATTGCATCCTGGTCCTCCTTGTCCTCTTGGTGGTCGGCACCGAGGCTGTGCTCATGCCGGCAGCTGCAGGAGGGCACCAAGCCAGTGGCTGCCACTGTGCTGTTGGGGTGACGGCCTGCTGTGCACCCGCTTCCTCAGGGGGCTGGGCCAGTGCCCAGGGCGGAGGTTCCAACCTCAGGGCACTCCCCTCTTCAGCAGGGCCAGAGTCCCTGGAAAGCGCTGGCACCGTCTGTCCGTAGCTGTCCACAGTCCGGGTCCCGGGCTTCTGAGGCAGGCCAGACAGTGACTAGTGTATGGTGGATGACGGCTCTGTCACCCTGGCGTTGGTTTCCCTTTCCCGACCTGCTCCCCAGTGCTGAGGCCCAAGTAGGGGAGGCACTGGGTCGGCCTGGTCTCTGTGGCCAGGGGTCTCTTCAGGGCCTCATGGCCTCTGCCGCCTCGTCTCCTTGACTGCCCCTACGCTGGGGAAGACATGGAGCCTGCGCTTCCTGGCAACAGCATGGGGGTGCCTCCCGGGAGCCCCAAAAGCAGAGGCATCTGTCACTGACACTACCAGAAACTCTTCTGCCTGGTGGCGGTCAGAGCTTTGGTAGCAGGTGAGGAACTGCAGAGTGGCCGCCATGTGCGGGCCGAGTATCTCACTGCGGTGCTGTGTGTTTCTCACTACGAGTGTCTTCACACTTGTCTTCATCTACACATCACAGGATGCGTGGGGAGGGCAGCCCCGTCACTAGGGGCTGGCTCTGCTGCGCTGACACGTCCCTCCCCACAGTGCTCAGCACGGCGGCTGCGGGCCTGACATGGTTGACTGTGCACCCTGACCCTCCTGGGCCATTGCTGAGCCACAGCATGGGCCTCAGCTCCAGTACAGCATTGGCTTCCCAGCCGGTGACAACGTGTGGCTCTAGGTGGCTCTGCTGCCCTCCATCCTGCCTAGAGGACTTTCCATGGCCAGTGGCTCCTCCATGGCAGCCGGCCTGACCTGTGAGGTGGGGGCTGCTTCAGAAGATGCTCTGGGCCAGGTGCTTCTGGCTCAGGAGTTGGAACCAGGACCCAGGAGAGTTGGGACCGTCGGTGGGCGATTGAGCCAAAGGCTTGGCAGGGCTGGGGCCGGGTGGCCTTGACAGGTTAAGACAGCAGCACTTGGAGGAGGCCTCTCACGTGGCTGCGTCTGTCCCGGACATTGAGTGTGTGCTGTGCCAGGCACAGCGCTCCTCGCAGGGATGCAGATAGGTGCCCCGTGAGTGCAGGAGCCGCTGTGGCAGGAGTCTGGTGAGAGGCCAGGCTGCAGGGCTAGGTGGGGGCACGGGCATTTGTGTGGCGTCTCATAGGAGGTAATGGAGTAGCCTGGCAGCCGTCTGTGCATGACACAGGCTTTCTAGCTGGGGTAGGTGACCAGCACGGCAGGGAGAAGGAGGCCAGTGTGGTGGACAGTGGGCAAGCTCACATCAGCCTCCTGGGCATTGGCTTTCATCACAAGAAAATGGACAGCTGTTGTGGGGTTTCAGAAACAGCAGGAGAATAGTGTGATTGGGGTACTGGGAACTCAGGGCCTCACAAATGCCAGGCAGGTATTCCAGCAGGGAGCTGCACTGCCCCTCACTCTTTTCTGAGCCAAGGCATCATGATATAGTTAAAGCTGGCCTTGAACTTGCTGAAATCCTCCTGCCTCAGCCTCCCTAGTCCTGGGATTACAGGCATGCAGCACCATGCCCAGCCAAACCCTAAAGTGTTAGCAGGAATGAGGTCTTGTACCGAGAGTTCAGGGCCCTGGGGTAACCATTCCTCAGGAGCCCAAGCTGGAGCCGTGGAGAGGGTCAGAAGTGGACGTGAGAGCTCGCAGGACATCCCGGTGGAGGATAGGTGGGGTGCTGTAAAGCAGGAATAAGGGACAGTGCAGGCTTCTGACCTGCTGTCAGCTTGCAGAGTGGGGCTGGCTGTGGGGAGCAGGTCTTGGGGAGGGGGGGGTTCAGCTTGCTCCTGCTCCTTGGGAGTTGTCCGGGTGGGTGAGCTGAATACTCAGTAGGTCTGTGAGGTTGGGCGGAGGCGAGGACCGGCGAGGGCGGCGTGGACCGGCGAGGGCAGCGTGGACCGGCGAGGGCAGGGCCCAAACTGCAACCCATAACCCGCTCAGTGCCGGTACTGCAACCAAAGCTGTCAAGGAAGACAACTTTAGCATCAGCATCATTTGTCTTAAGAGAAAAAACAAGTAACACTCACGCCTTAGGGTCTCCACCAGGGCGCGGGCCGTAAGTAAAGCCGTGGAGCGGGCCCACTGAGGCCAGAAGCCTGGACTGAGGCCTGCCTTGCAGGGTAGCCTGTGCCAAGCCCGGGGAGGACAGGGGGCCCTGAGCCTTGAGCAGATTTGTTCTCCCAGCCTGCCACCCTCTCCCGAGTGCCACTTTGCTTCTGTCCTGGCTCTGTGAGGGCTGACAGCAGAGCGGGGTGTCATCCCCTTGCAGGTGGGGGACACAGGCCAGGGGCTTGCTCAGGGCAGACCAGGTGCTGGCCAGAGCCTCCCCAAGGGCCCTGCTTGGGGTCCTGTTGCCTTTCCTGGGCTGTGGCTGGCTGTCAGGCTGTGTGGGATGTTGGGTGGCATGTGTCCTAGATGTCACGGGCAGGGCAAGTTCTCCCCTGGAAACCGCTGCTGCCCGCATTGAATGGAGGCAGCAGGCCACATTCTCTCATTTATCTCAGCAGACGTTGGTGCCCGCTGTGTGCCAGTGCTGTTAGGCACAGACCTTTCTGGACCTGGGCTCCTGGTCTGAAGCTCAGCGCTGTGGGGCCCTTGCTGTGCCCTTGGGCTCTGCAGGGACAGCAGGAGGCTCAGGTCACAGTAGATGCACAGAGAGAAGCCCTGTAATTCACGGCCTCGGCGGGCAGCACCGGGGGCAGGAACCCTGCCTAGGAAGCATAGACTCAGTCAGTGGGAGCACAACCACCGCCTGGCAGATCCTGCCAGGGCAGAGCTGGGCCCTGAGGCCGGGTCCTGCTCACCTCGGTGCAGTGTCGGAGGGAGGTTGGGAGGAGGGGGTGACACGTGGGAAGAACACTGAGTGCAGGCCCCGTGGGTGGCCGGTGGGGGAGGGCAGTGTGTCCCTCCTGTTCGTCCTGTCCGAGCTCTCAGTTTAGAGGCCCTGGCGAGCTGCGGTGTCCCAAGCACTGTGTGCGTCCCTGCCGGGCGCAGGGGCAGATGTGCGCTCTGAGGTGATGCGACACCCTGGCTTGGCGGGAGGGGACGCCCTGGGGCAGTGGGAATGGGAGCCACAGGTGGCGGAGGATACAGCAGTGGGCTGGAGGCCCCAGGTGTTTGGGAGGTGAAATGGGGACAGGGCGGGCGTGGAGGCCCGGGGGCCCAGGTTTCTGGCTCACGTTGACATGGACACCATCCTCTTAGATACAGAATGCAGACCTGTGGCTGCCCCTCAGGTCGGTGTGTGCTCAGCCAGCCCTGCTAGGGCTTTTTCCATGTTCACCCGGCACAGCGGTCCAGGCTGCTGGCCAGTCCACTCCCAAGCCAGAGAGAGCGGCTCTAGGTCTGCCCAGGGCGTGCCGCTCGGGCCTGGCAGCCCTGTCTGAGTGCGGAGCAGGCTCTCGGCCTCACCTGGAGAGCAAGAGGCGAGCAGCTCTTTTCTGTTTCTTTTCACGGGCAGGGGCTCCCAATGAGATCACTTCTCGAAAGTGGGAGGTCCCAGGCAGCCTCCTCTGTGATCAGCTCACAGCTGGCTCCCAGGGAGCCCAGGTGTTGTCAGCAAGCTGTTGGGATCTGTGCAGCCAGCCACGGAGCCAAGACTGACAGGCCGATTTCTATTTGTGTATGGCTGCAGGAGAGGGCGCCGTCTCTCACTTGGCATTTTCGCTGGAACATGGAAACTCGTCCTGCACAGGTCGCAGCAGCCCCTGGGCTGGGCAAGTGTAGAGCTGGAGGCGTCCCAGGGTCTGCTGTGCTTCTGTGTGTCCACTGCTGCAAAGCTTCAAAGCAGGGCATGGAGGCGCACATCTGTGATCTCGGCACTCTGGGAGGCTGAGGCAGGTGGATCAAATGCTTGAGCCTATCCTGGGCAGTTTAGTGACTTAGTGAGACTCTGGCTCAAGGAAGAAAATACTAATTTAAAAAATGGGGCTGGGGATTTAGCTTAGTGTGAAGGCCCTGGGTTCAAGTCCTGGTACCACAAAGAGGGAGGGAAGGAGGGAGGAAAAGTCCATGGCCCAGTGCTTTGGAGCAGAGAAGGAATTAGTTGTGTCTTGAGGCACCGTGTTGTAGAGGCACGTGCTGGCTTTACCGACCAGAATCCTGCCCTGGGCCTGAGATGTTCCCCCACAGGCCCGAGGACCCGAGGAGCTCGCCCCACCCCTCACTTCCTGCTCTCCCCTGGGCGCCAAGCCCCACAGCGGTTCACCTGAAGTATTTAGCACCCCACCCCCACCGTCTGTCTTTGCTTGTCCCAGTGCACAGGAGCACCTGCAGCTTAGCAGGCTCAGGCTGCCCATGCAGCGGACAGTGGCTTCACCATGCACAGCCACCAGTTCCAGGGGACACAATGGCTAGAGAACAAGTTGCTGTCTCGCTGACGCCATCTGTTGCTCCCACTGCGCCTCCCCCTGACCCGCCCTTGGTCTCATGGCCACGTGGGCCAGGCGTGTTGTCCGTGTGCATCGCTGCTTCTCTGCACCCCGGTGGCTTAGATATGCACGTCCTTATAAGCGCGCTCCCGTGCAGCCCCAGTGCCACCCGCCTCCTGGTGGCCACAGCCCAGCGCATCCCTGCAAGTGTGGCTGGGGGACTGGGAGGGGTTGGCCTTCACCTCCAGGATGATGCACGCGCTGGGGCTATTGCGTGCAGGCCGAGGGAGCAGCCTCTTCGTTGGCATGACGAAGGCAGCGGCCTCCCATAGCCATGTAGTGGAGGGAGAGGGCCTCCTCCTCCTCCCTTCTGGCTTTCTTGGCTGCACCGCTAACAAACTGGACATAGATTGCCAAGGAAAACCCGTGTCTAATTACGCAGCGCTAAAGATGCAGCCTGTAGAGGCCGATGCCGGAAGCTTCCCTGAGCGTTCTGAGCTGCCCAGTGAAGCTGGGATGGATTGGGCTTCTGGGGGGGGACCTGAGGAGTAGATGGCAAGTACAGGTCTTGTCAGGCCGAGAGAGCCTCGGATACAGGAGCTGGTCAGAGCAGCCTCCTCCTGACATGGACGCTGTCCACTCAGACAGCACAGCCTTCCTTCTGGGTGCAGACCTCCTCCACAAGGACGGCTTTCAGGGCCAGCCCTTGCACTGCCCTGCTCGGAACCACCAGCAGGAAACGCACCATGGCAGCCTGTCTGGGTGGCGTGTCCTGGTCTCCTGCAGCCTCCCAGAGCCCCCTCGGCAGTGGCTCCAGGGCACCGAGCCCCAAAGCCTGGTGGGCCTGGCTCTCAGACCATGCTGAGATCCCCACAGTCACACAAGTGTGCCATTGTAAGCCACCAAGTCTGTTCAGCAGTAGGACACAAAGCTAAGTATTTAGGGCTTTGCTCTGGTCATCAGTGCCATACAGTTTACGCTGTAAAAATCAGGCTGGCCCTGCCAGTCTGCAGTAGGCATTTCCCCCTTGAAAAGTGCGCTCAGCAGGCAACCCTCTATGGGGACTTGCCTAGCACATGGATGATGTGAGTGAAGTGAGACCTTGGGTTCAGTCCCCATCACTACCAGAAAAAGAAAGGAAGCCCTTAAATTCCTGGGGTCATTTAAGCACATGCAGTGGCACCCACCTGTAGTTCCAGCTATTCCAGAGGCTGAGGCAGGAGGGTCACTTGATAACAGGAGTCTAAATCAGCCTGGATAACATAGCAAGACCCTGTCCCAGAAAACAAGGCAGAGGGCAAGGGTGGTCACTTGACAAATGGCATGCAAATGGTAGCTTAGGTAAAATACTTGTGTCAGTGCTAAGTTTAATAAAGTTGATCACTGGGATAAGATGCAAAAATATCCCTGTTCTTGGGAACAGTCTGTAAGAAGATAAGGTAAGTGGAACTTGTGTAGACAGACTTAACTCTTAGGTGAATGCCCTCTCCCTCCTACAGCCACCACTGGGTGGGTGTGGTAGTCTGTCCTCTCCTCGATGTGCAGGATGGTAGCTAGGGCGGGCATGACATGAATCTTGTCATAAAGACACGTTATTGCAGGTATGTAACACATACACTTATTCTTTAGAATATTTCTACTGATGATTAGTAATTCTAATTTTATGAGCTTTATTATTTTAAACAATGAATAGTTAACACCTAAGGCAGTTTTCACACATGACAACATAATTGCTGCATAACTCATCAGCAGTATCTCTTGTGTTTTTGGTTTCATTGTAGAAAGTTTCCATCTCAGGCTTCCATTCTGCTGAAGTTTTCCTATCAATATTTTTATTATGGTGCAGTGTTGACATCGGCTGTGCCAGTTGGTTTTCTTTGCCATGTACAAGGCCAGTGTTATATCTTTATGAAATCCAGAGATCGTACTATACACAGCTCTGTTATGAAATTGCAGCATTTCATTTGGAGTTTCTGCTTTGTTCCTGCTGTTTCTATGCTGATCAGCTTGTTAGCAAATGTAACAGCAGTTGGAAACTGGTAGACCAGTTGTCAGATGTCACCGTCCGATTAGTTTGTGAGCAGAGATCAAGTCAGTTCACAGCATCGGTTAGTTTATTACTATACAAAGAAGGGCCTGGAGGCCAAGTTCCAGGGTACCTTTCTAAGTTGAAAGCATCATAAGTCCTCTCATCTACAAAGGCATAAATTTTCATGCCACAGTTTGAAGGATTTTGGTAACATACTGCCTGAAGCTGCAGCATCCATGAAACCAGCAGCCGTGTGTTCAGAAGGTGTGCGAATTGCTTGACAGTCCCCCACAGGTCTCTCACACCATGAGCAGAGAGCAGCCAGGTTAAAGTTGTTTTTCTTTCTTGATGGGTGGTTTTGTCCTCAAACTCAGGCAGTCTTGTAAGGAACCAAATCTCAGTGTCGTCATTATCCTGTAAACCTCAGACCCACCCCATCACTGGCCCGAAAGTCCTTACATTTCGGTGATTACCCCGAGGAAGCCCTGCCAAGAGACCTGGGTGTTTGCAGTTCAGCTCCAGAGGGGCCCTGACGAACACGTTTTTGAGGACAGCTGTTGGTGCATACAGAATGTTTTCCTTATTTCAGTATCTGTGTGTTTCACCGCATCTTGAAGCATCTCACCTGCCCCAGTTCCCAGCACTGAACGCAGTGCTGGCACTCCACCCGACAGACAGAGCCCAGCCCTGCTGAGGTCTCTCTATATTTTCAGACCTAGTTCTAACATTGGATTGTTCCGCTGGATTGCGTGACCATTTGGTACTATTTCTACTCGTCAAATACACACTCACGCTGCTTTTTCTTCATCACCTGAATCAAGGAGGTCTGCCTTCCCTGTGTCTGTATCAATTGATTCTTGCTCCATTTCACTGTCACAGGAACCATGGCCAGCGTCAAAGTCATTATCTTCATCACCTGGGCATGATCTGATGATTCACTTTTGACCTCCTCCAGAACTTGGCCACCATGTGCCCTTGTACTGAACAGGGCTGCTGCTGCTAGAATTGGGCTGCTACTCTGCCTTCTCAGAGCTGCCTGGTGGTGGAGTCCAGACTTGGTCTGGATCATCTGACCCACAGCCACACTGTCGCCCTTCTGTGACTTCGACTTTCAGCCAGGAATGCCAGTTCTTTCAGTCGAGCCCCAGGAAAGGTTGACCCAAGTGCAGATGTGACACAGAGCCCACGACAGTCTCTGAGTCACAGCCCTGGGGAGCCCCTAATCTAATCTCCTGTTCCCTTTCTCTTTTCACGGGGGGAAGCAAAGTGGTGCTGGGCTTGTTTCGGTGGCACTGACCACGTTTCTGCCCAGATACTCTGAAGAGACGCATTCGTGGCTTCTCTGGTCTGGGAGCAGGAGGTGCCACCCACGCCTGGCCCAGGGGCCTGTCACTGGGGAAGAAGCACAGGCACTCGGTCCTCAGTCAGCCAGCTTCAAAGAGGTGGCATGGAAGGCGCTGTCCCTCACCCCGCTGGCCGTCCTCTCGAGTGCCCAGGGCCACGCCTGGAGCGGCAGTCTCCTCCCCCGACGCCTGACTCCTGCCCCTCTGAGCCATCCAGTCTCATTCATAAAAAAGCAGGAAACGCAGTGAGTCGGGCCCGGGCCCAGCCGGCCTGCTGTGCCCACCCACGACGGGTGCCTGGGGCGGGCGGGGCGAGGTTTCTGGTGTGTTCTTGTAGGGTTTCTTGTGTATTCAGCTGGGGCTCCCGAAAACACGCGCTGGGCTGTGGAATAGTCTCGCTTCCCTGAGAGATGCTGGCGAAGGTGATGGGCATCGCAGGTCTGCCACACCCGGGCTGAAGGCCCAGCTGACGGTCACTTTACATCCTCCTCGCGGTTCCTTCTGAGTGCTCTGCAGCCTCTTCTGTTGAGGTCATGGACATTCTTGTAGTGGACAAGGTCAGCCCAGCTTGTGTACCGCTCACCTTTGTCGCTAGGGAGCCGAGAGCTCTGACCTTGTGTCCTAAGCTGCCCTCGCTGGAATCTGAGCTGCCTTACCGTTGTGGGTTCAGTGTTGCCTGAGTGAATGCCGTCCGTCAGAGGAAGACTTGTTTTGTAACTTTGCACATTAGGTCTGTGGTTGGTTTTGACCCAGCTTCTGAGCAGAAGCAGCTGTGTGTGTTAGGCTAATTAGGCAAGCTGCTTTCATCCAGGCAAACAGGAGCGGGTTGACCTGTGCAGTTTACAGGAACTCAATTTCTGTGTTCACTCAAGGGGTCAAATCTCTGCTGCGGTTTTGATTTAGGGGAATTTACTTCTGACCCGAGGGCTTTCTCATGGCCCGCAGGGCGCAGACTGAGGCCCTGTTCCCTGCTCCTGGCTGCCTGCAGCGGGGGAGGGGGAGGAGCTAAGTTTCGCTGTCTTGGGCGTTGTGGCAGTTTGGTTGCATCTTGCCTCTTAGGCTCTTACTTTTGCGTTTCCTGTGTACAAGTCCTGAAGCAGAGTGGACTGCTAAAAATGTCACTTGGTGTTTGTTATTTTGTGCCTAGAATAGCATTCTAGGCCTGTGAAGCTGTGAGTCACCCAAACAGTTTTAAGAGGAAGACCTGGGTCTGTGCTACTGTTTTGTCTTTCTCCAGAGCCTCTCCAGTGGACGCCGTGCCCGTTGGTTGTCCACCCTCAAGGCTCAGGGAGGCGCCGGCAGTGGAGCTGCCTGGCAGCCCGGGTGAGGCTGTCATGGCATCAGTAGCAGCGCAGTAACAGTTCATCTGCCAGCGCCTTGCACCTCCACGGGGTTGGAGAGCACCTTAGTGTGTAAACTACCACAAGTTGAGGGACAAGATGAGGAAAGCTGCAGGAAGACCTGGCTGGGCTGCTGACCCTGTGACCAGCCAGCGAACGAAGCACAGGGCGGCCCTGTGGTCAGTGCTCCTTGGGGCCCGTCATGGGGCAGGCTCAGGCTCCTTCCCACCCATCGGATGCTGGTGTTTGCAACACGCAGGTGGGGAAGGTGGGTGAAGGCCGCACTCCAGAGCACTGGCCTAGGCAGCTGCCCTCATCTTCTATGTGGCAGAAGCAACGTGAAGTTGTGCTTTGCCTCCTTGATGAAACTAGTGGTGGAACCAACCCCAAAAGCCAGCCCTTTCCTCCCACTTCAGAGAAGGAGAAGGGAGTGCGAGGCTCCTCCCGACGTCCTCACATGGACTCTGCTATAGTGGCGGTCGCGAACCGGTTCCTTCCCCAGGAATCCATCCCAGCCAGCCAACAGCTTCGGGACAGAACAAGAAGTCCAGAGGTCTCATTCCAGGCGTCAGTTACCTTTGCGTGCGGGCTCAGTCCCAGCCGCCCTCGGTGACCCGACCACAAGAAGAAGCTTGTAACCGAGTCCCTTTCTGTCCTGAACCTGGGCACAGCCCCAGGTTCCCAGCCATCGGGTCACGAACCTGCGTCCCCATTTGCTCGCCACACTCCTTTCCCCTCTGAGTGAGTGAGGAGCCCCGGGGGCTCCCATGGAGGACCATGGAGAGGGCAGGACAGTCCCCCTGGCTGTGTCCTTCCCTGTGGGGTTGTCCCCTTCCCTGGGCTGTGCTTCCCCTGGCTTTGGTCGGTCTCTTCGGGCCCAGGCTCCCAGCTGATGTGTTCGGACCTGTCCTCCTGCTCCATCTGCCCCACCCCCCGAGTAATCGCTGTCACCCTTCTCCCCAGGGTGCTTTTTCTCTGAGGAAGAGGAGGAGGGAAGCAGGCTGGTGACGATTGTCCTCAGTAGGGGACACTGCACACACCGGGATGGGCTCCTCCTTGGTGGGCCACCGGCTTGGACTCCTCCAGCCCCCGCTGTGAGGGGACAACCATGCGGATGGGCAGATTCCCAAAGCAAGCTCCGGGGCCGGGCTCACAGCATCTGGCGGGAGGGCCAGGGACGCGGAGGAGGCCTTTCTCACACTGACACCATGGCCCGGGCCAGCTTAGGAGTCAGATGAGAGCTCGTTTTATATCAGGTTGGCTTCCTCAGGTGGAGGTGGCAGCCAAGGTGGAAGCAGCTCTGCGGGATCAGACGGTGGTGGCGCCCCTTGGCCTGGGTAGAAGCAGCCTTTCCTTGTTTGGGTCGGGTTGGGTTCATTGCTCCAGGAAATGCACACTGGAGACAAGTGACAAACAGCCCAGGCATCATCCAAGCTTCAGGACACACAGTTCTGTCCTCATATTTTTGTTTTGATGAAAAATTTAAAAACACTACTTTTAACCTCCCCCACACACAAAGAATACAAAAATATAAAGAAGCTAGATACGTCTCTGCTGTGTGGTGCTGTTTCAGTTCATTAAAAAGGTTGGAACCAAAAATGCCCTAAAATCTCACCTCAAGAAAGTCACCCCTTGTGGGCTCCCCAGTACCTCCTCCTGGGGCTCAAAGGCGCGTGTCACTCAGCTCTTCTCCCGCAAAGCCTCGCGCCGAGGCCTTGGTGAGTGGGTGACCTCATGGCGGGTGACCCTGTCACCGGAGATGCAGGCGAGCTCTTCTGCACGGCCTCTGGGCTGCTCCTGGGAACTGTGTGGAGCGCCGCAGGCTCCCTGGGCCCGAGGAAGACGCGCTGCCCCTGCCCAGGGCAGGCCCTGGGGAACAGGACATCCTGCCGCCTTGCATCTGGGAGGAACGCGCTGGGCTGCTGGCCTGTGGCCTGTCCCTCGCCCTGCCTGTTCATGTTGGTTTCCTGTTTAGAAAACTCGAGGCTTTCCATCTCCCATGGAAAGTGTGGTTGATTGTCAGAATTTGCTGGAAGATTCCAAGTCACTTTGTGTTCCACAGAGCCCACAGGTCAGGTCAGCAAGGGACTGCGTGTGCCACCTGCAGCCACACTGCTCCTGAGCCACGCCAGCTCTCAGCCACATGCTGGTACTGTCCCCCAGCCTCGGTTTGGGACCTGTTACCCTCAGCCCCATGCCCTAGATGTCCTGCACTGAGGGTCACCAGACAGGCTCTGTGTTCCCACAAGAGAGGCAGAGATAGTCCACATCTGCCTCTGGAGAACTGCAGGGGATGGAGGGGCCAGGGCACATTTCCCCAGCCCTGCCAGCATGGCAGCCAGGCGGGAAGGAGCAGCGGGAGGAGCCCCGAGCTGATTGGCTGCTGTGCGCCCGGCCAGCTGATCCCTGGCAGACCGCAGTGGGGGAGGCTCAATAGCTGCCCCCACCCCATGTGGCTGTATTAATCAGGCCTCCTGGGGGGCAGGAGGGCTCACCCTTCCTTGTATCCCTAGAGGTACCCTTGGCCCAAGAGGCTCCAGATGGGGAATTTCTAGCAGCCCCTCGAACCAGAGCTACTGCAGCCCCCTGGTTGGTAGAGTCTTCAGGCTGGAGCGCTGTGACACTGACAGTCACCCCCCGGAGACAGGAGGCTCAGGACGTGGTTTGGTCTTGAAGTTACCCCAGTGAGACAGCAGGAGCGGGAGCTGGGCTTGGCCCTGGTATAAACTGCACGCTTTGCTGCGCTCAGAAGGCTCAGAGGCCGCCGTGACCCATGCTGCCTCCCGCTGCCGCCCTTCGCCTTCTCTGTGCACAGCCCTCAGTGCCAGCAGGCAGGAAGCTCAGCCAGCGTCCTGCCACCTTGGTTCCAGGCTGTGTGTGCGCTCCCTGTCCCGGGACCTGACCCACGGCCCGCAGCAGCGAGGGGTCCACACCTGCACCCCTGGGAGGGGAGGCCCCTGAGCTGCTGGAGAAGGAAGCAAGCCTCACCTCGGGACGGCATCCAGCCTTGCCGCACTCAGTCCGTTCATATTTGGGGTAGGATCTGCTGATGGGCTGTGACTGGAAGCAGAGGTGGGGTGGGGTGGGGTGGCCCACCCCCAGTACCAGAGCCTTAGCATTGTTTCAATGGGCAGGTGCGTTCTGATGCCAGGCTCGCCCTGTAACAGGGTAGATTCGTGCCTTCCTCCCCTGCAGGGCCTGTGTGTGTGTGTGTGTGTGTGTGTCCACCCTGGCTGCCCAGGTGCCAGCCCTCAGCCTAAGGGTAGGGCTTCTTTGAAACAGGTGTGGTGGCACACACCTGTAATCCCAGCACTCAGGAGGCCAAGGCACGAGGATTCCTGTGAGTTAGAGGTCAGCCTGGACTACGAAGTGAGTTTAAGTGTAACCTGGAGTGCATAGTGAGACCCTATTTCAAAAAGACAAAAGAAAAATAAAATAAAACAGGAGACCTAGCACATGCCTGTGATCCCAACACTCAGGAGGCTGAGGCAGTAGGATCACCAGGAGTTTGAGGCCAGCCTGGGTTACATAGTTCAAGGCAAGCCTGAACTACACAGCAAGACCTTGTCTCAAAAACAAACAAACAAACAAACAAACAAACAACTGACCTAGCTAGGCATGGTGGCAGAGGCCTGTAATTCCAGCACTCTGGGAGGCTGAGGCGGGAGGATTTCAAGTCCCTAACTGTAGCCACTTAGTGAGACCTTATCTCAAAATAAAAATACTTCAAGAGAGAGAAAACAGTGGGCAATGAAAGGCCTTGTCCAGAAAGCTTGTTGCCCGCCTCCTGCTCTGAGGATTGCAGGGTGCAGCAGCTGAGGGTTTGATTTTGCTGTGTGGTTTTCTGTCCGTTTTGAGATGGGGGTCTTGTTATGTTCCCTGGTCCGAGAACTCCTGGGCTTGAGCATTCCTCCTGCCTCAGCTTGCAGCCCCAGAACATTTTGAGGTTGGGCCCCCCCCTTTTTTCTAGAAGTGCGCCCCTGGATGGGGCGGATTTGGGAGTTCAAAAAGGTGGGTCACTTGGTGGTCAGTGGAGGGTCAGCCGGGACAGGGTGCTGTTTCGCAGGCGCACAGTCCATGGCCTTTCAGCGCTAGAACTGTCACAGACGAGTGGGGTGAAGGCTGTGAGGACCAGGAGCCTCTTGTCTTTGGAGAGTCCCTTTCCTGTATCCAAGCCAGCCCCGGTGGCAACCCCAGGCATTCCTGGGGTACCCAGCTGTCCACCGCCCACTGTTTAGGAATGGAGGCTCTGCCCAGAGCTGCCAGTGGCCTCTTCCTCTTGGCTGGAGCAGGCCTTCGATGTACCCCACCGCTCACAGCGCCCCTGCTGGCCTTCCCAGCGTGCAGGCTGCGAGTCTCCTCCGCTAGCCTGTGTGGCCATGGACACATCTCACACAGCTTCCTGTGAGGCCATGGCTTTCCAGCGGGCACAGACAGGGCCATGCCAGTCAAGTGGATGGCAGTGGTGGGATGGGGGCAGCCAGGGGAAGCACTGCACCCTGCACTTAGCAGGACCCTGGTCCGCTTCTTCCGGAAACACCTCCCAGCATCACCCTGGTGTCCACGCTGTCTGAACTGTCCCCGGCTGGCTCAGCACTGGCCCGAGGCTCAGTGGAGCACAGCAGGTTTGATCCAAGGACTGGCCTTGCTCCCCAGCCTGTGAGGTGAGGCGAGGACATGCAGCTTGGGGGCCACTAGGGGTCACATGAGACCAGGCCCGGTGAGTCCTGTGGCAGGGGCGCTTGCTGCCATGGTCCCTGCTGTGGCCCTGTGGCCTTGTGCAACTGCGTTGCCTGACGCAGAGCTGCACTGAGAGCGTAGGGCATGGACTTCAAGCTCTGCATCCATGACATTCTGGCTGTGCCCACCCCAGTGTCTCACTCCTGAGACAAAGTACCTGGCACCCAAAGTGAAGGAAGAAACGGTTTTTAAGCTCACAGGTTGTGGAGGCGTCAGTCCACCGTCCGCTGGCTCCAAGGCAGGGTGGCACATGGTAGAGGACAGCAGTTCGTGGTGGTCAAAGACAGCAAAAGCAGCAAGAGCAAAACGGGAGGAGCAAGAGAGGACCCTGTCCCTCATATTGTAGGCAGACCACACCTGCTCGGGGGTGGCACTCACACCCACAATCCCAGCACTGGACCAGGAATCATCGCTCTAGAAGCCCGACTCCATGACCACGTGAGGTGGGGGGGCACCCAGACACAGCTGTGATGCCCGGTAGGCTTTACACATTCACCCCGGAATTCTTTTTAATTTTTTCTCATTAGCACGTTTATGGTACGTAACAATCACATTCCTCATGGGGAGTTGGCACAGGCACAGGACACATCTTAATTCTGTGTCCCCTCCCCTCCTCCTTACCTCCACCCATCTCCTGGTCCCCTTCCCATTTGCAAATCTTCTATCTCCCTGTTTTTTCTTTCTTTTTTTTTAGGGATCAAACTCATGACCTTGTACCTGCCAGGCAGGTGCTTATGCCTCTGAGCCAAATCCCCGGCCCTTCCCTGTTTCTCCTCATTTAGTTTTGCTCTTGCTCTTTCGGCTTTGGGTTTCTCACGTAAGAAGCTGTGGTGTAAGCCTGTGCGTCTGACCTATTTCCCTTGGACGTTATGGCCCCAAGGTACATCCGTTTCCCTAGAGATGCCTGGCGTTTACCCTCCTTTAAGGCCAAGCGGTCCTTGCTGTGTCTCTCCCCTGTGGGCTCGAGGCCGTGGCTCTGACTCAGCACCTCCTGCAGAGGAGGGCTGACTGCTGGCGAGGCTGGCGACTTCCAGCCACCCCTGGGGAGGAGCGGGCCCACCCGAGTCCTCCACTGGAGGCCTCTCCCAACCCTGGCACCTCTCAGGTGCATAGTGAGAGGACTTGGCGTGGCCCTGCCCTGCCTTGTCAGAGGCCACCTGCTTCCCTGAGGTCACAGAGGGCACGCTAAGACCTCCCTCCACACACTTCCCTCCCTCCCTGCCCAGCCGGCTCACCCTGCAGGGTCCTGAGCTACTGGGCACAGTAGCTCCCAGCTGCCTCCTGTTGCCCAGGAAGGAAATCAATGAATTACATGGTCACTGACAAGTACAGTCTCAGAGCATCCCTGAGTGAGCACAGCAGAAGAGGAGGGAGCAGAAGCTGTGCTGTCCTCGCTTGGTCGCAGGTGACTCGTCCTCCCAGTCCCAGGCAGCAGCAGGGACTCACCGGGCCTGGTCTCATGTGACCCCTAGTGGCCCCCAATCTGCATGTCCTCGCCTCACCTCACAGGCTGGGGAGCAAGGCCAGTGCCTGGATCAAACCTGCTGTGCTCCACTGAGCCTCGGGCCAGTGCTGAGCCAGCCGGGGACAGTTCAGACAGCGTGGACACCAGGGTGGAGCTGGGAGGTGTTTCCGGAAGAAGCGGACCAGGGTCCTGCTAAGTGCAGGGTGCAGTGCTTCCCCTGGCTGCCCCCATCCCACCCCTGCCACCCACTTGACTGGCATGGCCCTGTCTGTGCCCGCTGGAAAACCATGGCCTCACAGGAAGCTGTGTGAGATGTGTCCATGGCCACACAGGCGGGGCAGCACAGGCGCTGTAGGCAGACTTGGTGACCCAAGCCAGCCAAGGGTTGTTTGGTGCCCGGCCAGCCTGCCACCACTGCCCCTGCCCCCTGAGCCTGGCACCTGTCCCAAGAGACAGGCGCTCGAAACAGCTCCACCTAAAGGACAAAGGTTAGGGCCGAGTGGGCTTCCTGTGCTCTGCTGACCCCAAGGCAGTGGTGTGCATATGCTCTGTGCGGGACACTGGCTCAGGATGAACTCGTATCTGTCGTTCTGGGTCTTTTTTTGTTTCTCATTTTATCTCTGGAAATAAAACTGGAACAGTGATTCATCCACCTCTCCAGAGGTCAGTCACCCCTGGCAGTGGGAGAGCAGTGCTTCCTCAGTGCAGGCCGTGCAGGACAGAGGGCCATGAGAGTCCCCAACACCACTGCCACCACCGTCACCTTTCATCTGCACCGAGGCAGGGGAGCATTTGGCTTTTCCTTGCAGCCTGGGCCCAGGTCCTCGACGCTCTGCACCCAGGGAAGCTTCCCATCTGGCAATGGCACAAGGAGGGAAAACAGACTCTATGTGCCCCACTTAGGGCATTTGGAGACAGCAGCTGCTGGCTGCCCATCGTCGAGGGTGGGGCTCCTAGAGGTCCTCCAAGTGCGTGGGCCAGAGTTTGCTTCCCACAGGCTGCGGCCTTAAGTACCGTGGGATATGGAAGTGCTGGCTTTCCCTGAAGAATCTGCTGTGTTCAGAACCCCTGCCCACTCCGTGGTGGCATTTGGCACCACTGTGGCATTTCTAAACTGACTCTGTGTGAGCAGAGCACTGTGACCTTGGGAAGTGCTGTGCCCAGCCTCCCTACGACTCCCACCTGACCTGGAAGAGAGGTGAGGCCGCAGAGCCGGCTCCGCCAGCGTCTCTCACCCCGTGGGTTCGCTGACAGTGCATCCCATCTCCTCTGTGCACCTCCATAGCAGTAGCACACAGCCAGAGCGCCACTGTCAGTACCACGGCCCCTCCTCCAGAGACCATCCGCCACTACCCCGCACCTGTCTGCGCCTTGCAGAGCAAAGCTCGGGTTACCCCGGCCTCGGTGCTGTTTGGGAGGTGCTGGGGGGGCTCTAGCTGCACACGGGCTCAGCACTTTCTTCCCAGTGGCCTACGGAAGGTGAGGGCCCGGGGGTGCTGAAAGTGTAACGTGTGCAGAGTAAAAAGAAGGTGAGCCCGCACATCTGCAGTAGCCTTATTCAGGATTTATTCAGGACTGAAATGGCCCCATTTTAGATAAATCTGGGTAACTGAATACCTTTTTAAAACTGCCTACCTGGTGCCCTTAGCTCCTGTGGTGCCTCCCAGCCCCTAGGGCCTGTCACCTCTAGAGACCCAGGGTCTCTAGGATGGAGTGGGGGACTTTGCTTGTCTGGTCTGGCTGTTAACCCAAGGGGCCTGGATTGGACAGCGCTCTTAACCCAGGGAGCTCACGGATAGTGGAGTGCATCATCGCGGCGTGTCAGGTGTGGAATCACATCGGCCATCCCTATGGACCCTCCCCTCTGCATCTCCAGCCTGCTGTCACCCCCTGGGGCACGTGGGTAGCATGGTTGGTGATGTTCCAGAGTCATTCCCAGATTCTCCCACGTGGCCTTCAGCAAGCCCCATTCATTTATGTCCACTGCGTGCCAGTTACTGGGCCAAGTGCCAGGGTCCAGAACAAGCAGGACTCAATCTTGTCAGGGTCTCGGGGGACATGTCAGGAGGGCCTTATTTCTCCCTGAATTCTAGAAGCTGGCAAAGCAGACAACAGGGAGGGAACCGCAGATGGAGACCGAGTGTCACCTCGGTGTGTGACACAGCCTTGCTGGAAGGGTCAGCCTTGTCCATGAGCCCAGTGAGCCTCCCAGCCTCGAACCCCAGGGTCAGAGCAGTGGACACATAGACAGCACTGTGGCCACCCTGCGGGAGGCAGCTGGACACTGAGCGCCTGCTGGGAGCCCTTCCGGGCCACGTGTGTGCCTAGGGGTGAGAGGTGCTGTCCGTGTGACAGGCAGTTGTGCCAGGGGAGGCTCCTTGCTGTCACCCATGCTGGCGTCTGCCGGCGCTTGTTTTTCTCCTCCACCCAGGCGTGTGTGCAGCAGCATCCCTGCGTGGCTTTAGTTTATTGTTTCCTGATGGCAGATGGTGTGAAACACCTCGCCAGGCATGTGCCGGCGAAGCTGGTGTTGTGTGTGGGGAGGTTCTGAGTGCTTTCCTCACTCTTCCTGCTCAGCACGGTGGGGAAGACAGTGGACCCATCAGCCGTGAGCCCGGTGTCTTTGTGGGCCCGGCCTGACGCCCTGTGCCTCTGCCCCACCCAGCCCGAGGGCAGTGGCCAGCACTGCCCCGGCTTTCTGCCGTCATCCTCTGTGTCCTCACCGCTCCCCTCCTCGGGCCTGTGTTTAGCAGGTGCACAGAGAGCGGGCATCGTTTGGAGAGCCTGGTGACAGTGTGGTGGCCTCCAGTGGGTCCACCATCTACCAGTCAGGGAAGATTGTGTTGTGTGGAGTAGTTGAATTTTATGAGATCATTGTAACTTTTGTTCTTGAGAGAGAGAGAGAGAGAGAAAAGTAGCACTTACAGACAGATTTTCAAGTCAGGGAACCTGCCCTATTGCAAAACTACAAATCATGCTTCCGCTCTGTTTTAATGTGAGTAGTTCCATTTCGAGCAAAACAGGACCTTGTAACGTGGAAATTGTTAGGAAAAAAATGAAAGACTGGGTTGCTTCTGGCTCAGTGTGGCCTGGGCTATTTTTAGCTCTTGCTTTATTAAGTGTGGGGGCAGAGATGGTGACGTTATCAGATGACAGTCATGGCTGCCGCTTATGAATCCTGTGTGACAGACCGGGTCCCTGGGCCCCGTGCTCTGCACAGGCTCACGTTTAATTCTCCTAGCACCCAAGGGGCGAGGAATGCAGGTGTGCCCCCACTGGGCGGGGAGAGGAGGAATGAGGTCGGGGATGGCAGACATCACATTAAGCCAGACCGCAGCTGCCTGCCCTCTGCCCTTGACCCCGTTCCCAGCATCATCCCCACTCTCCTGACATCAGACCCTGCCTGGTCTGCAGAACACACTTTGTAAGAGGCCAAAATCCGCGGTGGAACACTTGCTTAGAGGCTGCGAAGCACTGGGGAAAAGTGAAATTGTACGGCAACAATTCTCTGCCGTCCTCACTCCCTCCTGCGCATCAGTGGGCTTAGGTGCCTGGAAAGTGGGAGGTGTTCGATAACTGTCTAAATCCCAGCAAACAATAAATTAGAAATTAAACCACAGCCCTGGGGCCTCTCAAGATCAGCCACCATCATTTGAGAACTGCCTGACAGTGCTGTCACCTGTGACCTGATGCTTAGAGACCCCTCCCCTCTCGGGTGGGTGCTAAGTGGGGAGCCCAGCTGCTGTGCCGAGTGCCCTCTGAAGGAGACATTTGCCAGCAGCAAGCAGAGGTTGGTCAGGCCTGGCACGGGGCAAGTCGGGATGGAGGCAGAGCACTGTGAGTGGCTTTGTCTGCTCTTCCCCTCATGGTGTCCCACTGGGACCCTGTTGTGTGAGCAGCCATGGGCGCCCTCCACCCTGCTCTGTCTCTGTAGGGAGAGGGTCTGCAGCCCACACAACACCCAAGACGGTCGGTGGCAGTTAGTGACACCAAGGTCATTGAAGCGGAAGTGGTACGTGAGATTGCGTGAGTTACTCTTCCCCAGGAACAGATGACTGGCAGGTCTGCCCGGGGCAGGCTGACCTAACTGGGGTAAATGCCACACTGGCTACCAGCGAGGCCCTACGGTTCGCCAGTGACCTTTTGGGTTTCTTTCCCAGATGCACCAGTTGCCCTATGACTTGCCAGCCCAGAGCAAGGGGGGGAGGGCACAGGGAGGGCACAGGAAGGGGGGGAGGGGGGGGAGGGCACAGGAAGTGGCGTATCTGGCTCCCCAGGCGCTGGCGAGTGTGTGAGCAGCTGGTCTCAAGCCTTTGCTAGCTGGGCTGGGACAGGATTGTGCAGTGGTGTCTGGAGGTGAGATGTGAGCAGCCCCCAGCTTGGCAGCTTCACTCCCAGGACTCCGGCCCTCATGAGAGCAGATGAGGAGTGGCCCGAGAGGGGACAGGAGAGCGCAGGGCCATCAGCCTCCAGAGGGCGAGCGCCTGCTGCACGGTGAGCCCAGGAGTGTGGGAGCCACCGCAGAGCCGTGCTGGTCACGAGCGGATGGATGCAGCTATGATGCAGGTGGGCGAGCATAGGAAGTGAGGGGCAAGCTGCAGAAGCCTCAGGACCAAGACCGCTACCCCAGGTGAGGCACTCAGCGCAGAGCAGACTGCTGTGGCCGCTCCCTCCACCACCCAAGCTGCCCCGCCCAGCAAAGCTGCCACCACTGAGTGGTGGGACAGGGCTGTGATTTCAGCGCAGATGCCGCCTCTGCAGATGCCGCCCCTGCCACCATGCAGTGTTCTCTGCAACAGCCCTGGTGCTGACCACGTGGATCTGACTCATCCTCTGTGACTTACATGCATGCAAGCATGAAGTGTTTAAAATTCTGTTGTAATTTCACTTCAGGAAGACCCTGGAAAAGACAGATTTATGAGCTCTGCAGTGTAATTTCCTCTGGGCAAAGATTCGGGGACTAGGAGGAGAGTGGTTGGTGAAGCTGCCCGAGCCTGGGTAGCATAGGAGCAGAGTTCCTTGGGCTCTGCCCTGCAGCCCAGTGATTTGCCACTGTGGGACAGGTCGGGAGTGTGCTGTATGCATGCATGCATGTGCCTGTGTGTGGCACTGTTGGTGAGGTCACCCATACACAGTGTTACGCAAAGGCCCTGCACTGCCTCCTCACCCTGCTACCACTGGCCCCTGGAGCTGAAGGAGAAGCTGACAGCCTCCAAGTAAAGTCTAGCCTAATTCCTGCTGCCCTCGATTCCCAGAGTCGAGGCGCTCAGCTGACAGGATGGTTCCCTTTCTCCACCTGATTGATCACTCCTTGGGCTGGAGCTGGCTGTACTGTGGCTCCCAATTACCCAAAGGTAGAGATTTATGGGCAGCTCACACTGCTCGAAGCGCTGACCTGGCTTCCCAGCCCACCCCTGCACACACTGGAGATGAAGGGGAGGGCTGAACCCACTTCCTGGGTTCCCTTCCAATGCCAGGATGGAGATGTCCCTGGTCCCTGATCATCATCAGGGCCAGCTCTGCACTCTCCAGCCTAAGAGTGTTTTCTGGTGACCGGCACAGTCCCTTGCCCACCCTGGCTCCATCCAGGTCATCATGCTGGGGCTCTGCACCTGCCCCACTCCTGCCTTACACAGCTTGGGACAGCAGATCGTGGAGGAAGTGGGTGCCAGCTTGTCCAGTCCAGGTCTCTGCGAACCAAGAAGCCGCGTGTCCTGCCCAGGCTCCCGTTCACATCGCCCATCTGTCCTGCCTCTGATCTCAGAGAAGCGACTTCCTGGGCGCCCCCCTGGCTCAAAGCCTACCTAATGAGGGATGTTATGAGGCGCAAGGGGCAGCAGTGAGATGGGTGCGAGGGGTGAGTCACACCAGAGAGGGGCGGGAGAGCAGCCAGTCCTCTCGAGGCTCTTGTGCACTCGGGAGCCGGAGCTGCATGCTCAGCGCTCCACCATTACCTGGCACAGACCTGTGTGCGGCTGGGCACTGAGAATCCAGTGCATGGGCAGCCCTGCCGCCCATCCCGGGAGTCGCCGGCCGAGCTCCCTGTGCCAGGCGGGTGCTGCGTGCCAGCGCTTGGGTAAGCACAGATGGGCCTTGCTTAGATGGGGTCCCGTCCGCCCACTGCAGATGAAGACAAGTCAGAAGCGCGCTCGCCATGCGGCCGCAGCGCCCTCTCTCAGACTGCTTGCCGTGCCCGGCACGCTGCCGTCGGACAGGACCACCTCACACAGCCGGTTTTATAGGCAGGCGTGTAGTGGGCCGGGTGACTCGCTGGCCTGCGGGGTTAACTGTAACACTCGTGTTGTTCCCTCCTGCATGTGTGGCTGGAGCAGAGCTGGGGCTCACACGGCTGGTGCAGGGGAAGCAGAGCATCCAGGCACCTGCGACCCCAGCAGCACCTCCCTTACTCCACGCCACAGAGGCCTTTCCAAGGCTGGTGTCTTCCAGACCAAGCAGCTGAGAGCTAGAGGGGCAGCCTCCCGAGCCGTCCCACCCCAGTGCCCCCTTTAGCCACCCCGTGACCGGACGTTGCGGTAGTGTGGAAATAGAAGGCAGTGCAAACAGTGAGGGGGACCCACCCTGGGGGGGGGCCAGGAGGCCCCTCAGAGTCCTGGGAAGGCTGCAGCCCCAGCACCCCCAGGACTGCCCCTGCAAGTAGGCCACTTCCTGTGGCCCAGCCAGTGCCTGGTTGCGCAGTTTGTTCAGTTTGACCCCGCCTGGGACAGAGAATCCAGGGGCTTTTTGTTGGGCGCTTTGGGCCCCGTGATGGCTGCAGAGAGTGGATGCAGCGTGTGGCCTCGCCTGGCATGGCAGGGCCTCTGCCGAGGAAGAGCGCTTTGGCCAACCTAGGGCCCGGGCACCGTGTCCATCCAGTCACAGTCCTGCCGTGCAAGGTGCTGTGTTGGTTATAGTTTTTTTTTAGCAGGGCAGAAGTGCTTTGACACTTACCTGGAGGGATTTTTTAAAGTAATAAATTGCCAGAAAATTTGGAATGCTCTTTTAAAACCATGTTTATTTTTATTTTTCCATTTCATAGGACAGTGTTTTGTCCCTTGATTTTCGGCCAGTACCAAGTATTTTCTAGGAACCGTTGCGTTGCTAAACAAAGCCACTGTCTCCTCGGGGTGTTTCGTTTGGTCGATTTGCAGTTTTTTGAGTGTTTACTGAGTATCTATGGGCCAGGTACTGTGCTGGTACTGGGGAACCAGGCACGAAACAACACATTTGCAGTCCTCGGGGATGTTAAAACACATGGACTCACACGGCTGGTGGGCTCTCGGGACTGGCCGCCTTCCCACGCAGCACTTTCCAGTTCCTCCGTGTCGTTGTATGGGTCAGTGCTTAATCTCGTTTCCGTGGCCAAATGATCTCCATTGCGTGGATATGCCACATTTTATCCATTTGTAGACGCTTGGATATAGGCGTTGTTTCTACCTTTCAGCGGTTTTGAAAAATGCTACCATGGGGCTGGGGATTTAGCTCAGTGGCATAAGCACTTGCCTTGCAAGCATGCAGTCATGAGTTCGATCCCCGGTACCAAAAAGAAAAATGCTGCCGTGAGCTTTTTGGTACAAGTCTCGCAGAGATACGTTTTGGTATCCCTGGGATATAAGCCTAGGGGTAGAATTTCTGGGCCTTTTGGGTGACCCTAGGAGCCGCCAGATGTTTCCCAGCCCAGTGACACCGTCTTACATCCCCACCAACGGTGTGTGCGGCCTCCGGGTCATCCTCCCCAGCAGCGCCCGGCACCGCTGGCTTGGCGCTGTAGCTGGCCTGGTACCGTGTTGGGGCTGTGTCCCTGCAGGGTGAAGGCGGCCTCTGCCCCTGTGTTATTGCCAGTTTGTGTCTCCTGAAAAAGTGTCTGTGGTGTTCACTCACTTTAAATCAGCTCATTTGTCCATTATCGTTGAGTTGTCAACATTCTTTTATTTATTTTGCTGGTTGTTTTGTTTTGTTTTTTTCAGTGCTTGGAGTTGAACCTAGCACGGGCCCCTGCATCCTACCTTAGAGTTACATTCTCCGCCACGTTCTTGTATTTCCTGTCTAGAAATCCCTCGTCTGATACATGATTTACAGATAATCTCTCCCATCCGGCAGGTGGACCTTCCACCTCCTGTTGGTATCATTGAAGGTGCAAGCATTTTTAATTTTGATGGAGTCTAATTTATGTATTTTTACTTCTGTTAACCAAACTTTCGGAGTTATATCTCAGAGGCCGTGGTCAAACCCAAAGTAACAAGAACTCCAGTATTCTCTTTTAAGAGTGTTTTGGCTTTAACTCTTACATTTAGGTCTTTGATTCACTTTGAGTTCACTTTGTATCTGATACAAAATAGGGGGCCAAATTCATCCTTTTGCACATAACTGTCCGATTGTCCTGGCACCATTTGTTGAAAACACTCACTTCTCCACTGCATAGTCTTGACTTTCTTCTCAAAAATCAGCCGCCAGGTGCATGGGTTTATGCCCCCCTGTGAGTTCCATGCCGTCGAGCTCCATGTCTGTCTGTCCGCCAGGACTGTGGTCCCGAGCAGTACTGCTTTCTAGCAGCTCATTTTTAAACTGAGATGTGGGAGTCATGCCGATTTGTTCTTCTCCAGCAGTGTTTTGGCTGTTCTGAATCACTCGTGTTTCCATCCTATTTAGGGTTAGGATGAAGCCAGCTGGAATTCTCATAGAGGTGCAAGTTATCATCACTGAGTATTGGAATCATCATATCAAGCCTTTTGCACCATGAACATGTTCCATTTATTTAACTTGTCTCTCATTTCTTTCAGCAATATTTTGTAGGGTTGTTTTGTTTTGGTGCTGGCAATCAAACTCAGGACCTCACACTTGCCAGGCGGGTGCTGTGCTGCTGAGCTGTAACCCCGGCCCCTAACATTATGTTAAATCTGTGTCTAAGTTTTGGGTGATATTAAAAGTGAAACTTCTCTACATTTCATCTCAGAGTGTTCAGTACTACTCTGTAGAACACGGTTGCTGTGTATGCATTGATTTTGCATCTTGTGAGCTTACTGACGCTTGGAGGTTGTTTAGTTTTGCAGTGCTGGGGGATGAACCCGGGACCACCTGCGTGCTAGGCAAGCCCTGCGGCCCTGAGCAACAAACACCCCCAGCCCTGGACAGCAGGTCACACACATCCAGGCAGAGACAGCGTTCTGTCTCCCCTTGTAGGCAGGTGCCTTCTGCTCTGCCCTTGCCCAGCTGCCCAGCGAGTGCAGCATCAGTTCAGAGGGACGAGCATGGCCTTCCTGCCTCATCCGTATCTAGGGAGAAGTGGCACAGCTCCTGCCCCCGCACAGAGCCCAGCGGACCCCGCTTCCGGTTTAGTCCCCGCAGCCGGCTGTGGGGCCTGGCTGTGTCACTTGTTGCGGTGTCTTTGTTTCTTTCCTTTTTGGGTACACTTTAGATGCCCATAATGATCACAGTCACGTAGGGAGTTTGGACCTTTTCCCTATTCCTGTCCCCTCCCTTCAACGCCTCCTCCCCTGCTTATTGACAAGCGTGGTTTCCACTTTTCCTTCTGTTCTCTCTCTCCTTCTCTTGTCCCTTCTTTCCTCCCCCCTCCCCGATTGTCGCAGCTGTCGGGAGGGCCTTCCTCGCTAGTTCTTACGGCCCCCACGGCTGCGGTTCTACCTGAGTGCTTGTGTCTTCGCGGGGTCTCCTGGGCACTGGCTGGGCCATCACGCGGACTCGTGAAGGACACTTGTGTGTTGGCAAGTTTTCCCTTCCTGCCCATTGGCTGCTTTCGAAGCCCCCAGTTCCGAGCAGCCTCACTTACCGGAAGTTGCAGTAGCTGACACCAGAGAGCAGGGACGCGTTACCAGGTCCCCAACAGTCAGCAGATCGGGCGGAGGACTCGGGGCCCCAGCTTCTCTGCGCCACCTGCTAACAGCCGGTGCCCTCTGTGTTTTCAGACTCTCAGCGCTCTCACCTCTCCTCCTTCACCATGAAGCTGATGGACAAATTCCACTCGCCCAAAATCAAGAGGACACCGTCGAGGAAGGGCAAGCCAGCCGAGGCGCCTGTGAGGCTCCCGGAGAAGCCCGTCAACAAAGTAAGCCGCCTCCAGGTGTCTTTCTGGCTGTGCCCGCAGGGCCAGCGCTGGGTTTGGGGCATGGCTCTGGGGCTATCTGCAACCTGAAATAGGGACCCTCACTCGGGATACTGAGTGCCACGCGTGCATGGGAGTCCAGCCAGGGACTGGGCGGCTCCCCTTGCCCTGCTGTGTCTCCCTCCACGTGCCAGGGTCTCGCCCCAGGTGCTGCCTCCACCCTAGGTGCCCACCTCCTGGGCTCACTCACTCACTGGGAGGTTTGTGGTGTCCACAGCGCCCGCTGTTCAGCTGCAGGGCACGTGCTCTTAGGCGGGCGAACCCTCCAATCCCAGCCAAAGGCACCACTAGCACGAGCACCCCAGCGGGGCCAGCCGAGCCAGGCGTGCTCAAACAGCCGTTGGTTTTCGCTCACCCTCTCTTCAGCCTACAACGGCCGTTTCAAGCTCTGTAGGAATCCAGGTTTCCTCTCTTCCAGGAGGCAAGAGACAGATTTCTACCAGAGGGCTACCCTAACCCCTCGGATCTGGAGCAGCAGGCAGTAGAGTTTATGTCCACCAGTGCTGTGGCTTCCAGGTCCCAGAGGCAGAAGGTCAGTGTGACTTAAGAATGATCGGGTTTGCCTTGGCTTCTCCTGCACAGCCCTGCTCTGTGGTCTGGGGCTGGAAAAGTGCCTTTGCCATGTCTTCACGTCTCACTGGGTGGCGGCTGTGGGCTAAAGTGCTCAGGAGAGTCCTCGGGCCTCGGGCAGAAGCAGTGACCTGAGCTCCCTGGTCTGCAGAGAGAGCACTGGAGTCCAGAGACAGCTCGGAGCCTGGCCGGGTCCGGGCCAGAGGCGCTGTGAGCCCAGCAGGTTGGGGGTCGGGGGATGAATCTCCCCTCCAGAGAGCAGCCGCTCTCTCCTGGCACTGCTGAGGTGGTGGCAGTGGCACAGGAGACGAAGGTGTCGAGCACCCCAGGTCACTCAGCCGTCTCCCTAAAGACCAGGAGAGCCAGGGCGCCAGCAGGGAGGGGCCCATTTTGCTGAACAGGAAGCTGAGTCTTTACTCTAGAGAAGCACTTAGCCAGAGTACACAGCGGAAGGGTGGCCGTGAGATCTGAGTGCAGGCTGCCGGACGTCAGATCTAGGTTTCTTTCTTAAGAAGGAAAGCCGGGGTTCACTTCTAACACCTCACAGATCTCACTGTCGTCCTGAGGTACTGCTGTGCGCGCTCATAAGCTTAGCAATGCAAGATGTAGTAAGCTTTGTCAAGAGACAGACCCTGCACCCTGTGGTGACCGTTTACCCAGGACTGTAGTCCAGCGGCTGAAGAACACCAACTCCCCTGTTTCTGAAACAGAGTTCTTTTTTGGGAGAGGGAAGATTGAGACAGGGTCTCGTTTTGTAGTTCAGTCTGGCCTTGAACTTGCGGCAGTCTTCCTGCCTCAGCCTCCCAAGCACTGGGATTACAGGTGTGCACCCCCAAACCCAGCCAGAGTTCTTAACTCTTGGAAGTCATCTACGTTTGGTTTCTAAACTGGCTCACAGAATGTCTTAAAAGCCTAATGAAAGCACAGAAAAATAAAGGTTTAGGGCCACAAGTGTTTGTGGAGCTGCAGTTTTTCTCTCCCACCCAGGGGAGGTGGAGGGAGCAGAGGGGCGCCTCAGCAGGCCTGGGGATCTGTAGCCGGACCGACAGCGGTGCACAGGTGGGGATGGTGGCGCCCCACATCCTTGTCTCTGTTGCACCCTGGCCAGCACTCACCTCCAGGGGCAAGATGAGCTGGCCGCCAGCACTGGTCCAGGAGGCTCAGGGGAGAAGGACTTCCAGTCAGCTTTGCTCTGCTGCTGAGCTGTCACACTGGTCTTGGACTTTTTCCCGTTTTATTCAGTCTCCCAGCAGAGATCTCGGAGGCTCATGTGATGTGAAATTCCCCCTTGCTTAGCAGGGTACCTGCAGACGAACCCCAGGAGACCCTTGGCAGTGCCTGGGTACTTCTGGGGGTCACCATAGGAGGGTGGAGCAGTGTGACTGGGTGTCCAGGGGCAGGGACTGGGGATGTGGTGAACCCCTCCCGCCCACAGGGCAGCACCCCACAGTGGGTGACCATTAGCCCTGCACAGCAGAAGCTCCAAGACAAGGCCTGCTGCGTGCAGGGAGCTGCAGGCGAGACCTTCAGCCTGGGGACCCCAGCCCGCGTGGCTCTGCCTCCCAGGAGGCCCGGTCCCAGTGCCGTTCGCTGTCTCGCCGTCCCTGGCCAGCGTCTTGCTGCTCAGAGGCAGGGTGCGTGTGTTTCCCCTCCCCCAGCCGGCTGCGTGGGTTTCCCTGCAGAGAGGCGTGGGAGGCGGAAGCCAGGTCAGTGTCGGGGCAGCTGCAGATTCACCACTTAGCGGAGCGCGTGCTGTGTGCCCAGGCCCTGTCCCCGGTGCTGTCTGTGTGTCCCCGCGGGCACCACAGTGTGGGCTCCGGCCTAGCCAGCCCTCGCCCCACTGTTACCTTCGTATCTCTGCAGATTAATGTGTGAACTTTCGGTGTATTAGCCAGCCTCCGGGTGAGCTGCTGTGCTACGGTAGCAGGAACTTTCCTGAGCGTCACAGCTGACGGCCACACGTGATGGAGTGGGCGCTGTACAGAGGGGGCCCAGAGGCTGGACCCTGGGCTCCTGCATAGACTACTGAGGGTCTTGCCCTCTGCGAAGGAGAGCGGGAAGGCCCTGGAGCTGGGCAGGAGGCTGTGGGCAGCTCTTTCCAGGCTGGGGGTGACTCAGAGGGCGGAGTGCTGTAAGGGGCCCTGCGCAGCTGGGACAGCCCTGGCACCAGCTTTGTCTTCTGCCTGTCCCCATCTCCAGCCTGGGTGTGGTGCCCTGTCCTGGCAGTGTCCTGCGTGGCACTGGGCCTCTGTGGGGTCTGGCTGTGATACAGAGCAGGCTGTGATAGGGAGGGGCCGAGGTGCCAGTGCAGGAGTGGCTGGGGACAGCCAGCTCGTCCGTCCTGGCTGCAGAGCACGGCCGGGCCCAGGTGACGCGCACTGCGGGAAAGCCTGCCAGTCCTCCTGTCATTTGTGACACTCATGCCGGGGGCCAGGGGCTTGCTAGTAAATTTCTTCACTTCTTCCGGTGCTCTTTTCCTCTCCGTCTCCCCAAGCTCTGGTGTCAGGTAGGCCATGTTCAGGTTCCAACCCCAGCAACCAGGTCCCCACCTTGCCTCAGTGACCTTGCCTAGGAAGTGATCGAGGCTCCTTGCACTGTGGTGTAGCCCCAGTCCAGAGGTCACCCACAAAACACAGATGGCTGCAGGTGACAGGATTGCAGGGAGCCATGGCTGTGGGCCGGCCTCTCCTTCCCTCTCCTGTCCCATCCTCTGTCCGCTACTACACGTGCAGCCTCTGTCTCAGTGTAGCGTCTGTTAAATGTTTGAGCTGCTTCCATTCCCACCCTCTTCCTGCCCGCTGCGCTGACCTCGCAGCACTGGTGGCCTCCTGGACTTGGCAGAATCGTAGAGACTGGTGGTGGCAGGGCAGATGGGCTTGTGGGCTGCTGTGAGCTCCGTGGCTGAGCAGGCTCCTGGCTGCGGGTATCACTGTGTGGCCTTTGGACCCGGGGCCCCCAAGGCCATGTGCTCTGGGGCAGACTGGGCCCTGCCTGGCTTTGCTAAGTCATTGGTCAGCTCAGCTCTTGCCTGGCCGATTCCATCTCTGCAGCAACAGGAAAAGGCTCTTCCCACTGAAGTCCCTTGCTCTTGCGGTGCTTCCCCCCACCCCGTCACCCTTTTCCCTCTTGCACACACAGGGACACATTTTCTTAAAGTGTTTCCTGTTCCTGTGCCGAGTTTCACCCTTGCTGGCTCTGAGCACTTTCTGGTATGCCAGGCGGCCGTGTCTTCTGCGGACACCTCGCGGCCAGCTGCCCAGCCTGCTCCCAGCCAGGGTGTCTGCTCGAGAGGGCAGGCAGCAGGCGCTTCGGGTAGTGAGAGGGTACGGCAGAGCCAGGGCACAGAGGACCCGTGACGGGCAGGAGGGGTATGTCCCCCCCTCTGGGGTGTCGCTACAGACCCTTCAGGAGGTGTCCACAGAAAAGCCACCAGGGTCTTGAAGGTTGTCTGCCAGGGAAGCTGTTCCTTATTGACCCCATTCATTTATAGTTTTCTATTGATGTTCCTGTAAAATACAAGAATTTCTGTATTGATACACCCCATCATTTCAGAAGAAAAACTAGCATTCAGAATCGTAGCTACTTTCGGGCCGGGCTTGGTGGCACGTGCCTATGGTCCCAGCACTCGGGAGGCTGCCGCAGCTTGAGGCCAACCTGGGCTGCATAGTGAGTTCAAGGCTGTTCTGAGGTACGTAGAAAGACCCTGTCTCAAAAAACCCAAAAATCATAACCATTTTTAGTTATATTTTTGTCACTTGTTTATACACTTACATGTTACTGTTAATTAACTTCTCCTGGAAGGTACCTTCTCAGGGCCCGCAGCGCTGGTGGCTGCCTTCCCAGAACACGCCACTGCCCTGCGCCGGCCTCTGCCCGGCTGCAGTGGATCGTGCATTTGAGGTCTTCGGCACTCAGTGGTCGCACTCGGTTTCCCCGCCCCTGGCTGCCAGCTGGGGCCCTTGAGTGGGGGCTGGGGCTGGGGCTGGGGTCCCGGTCTCTGCAGTCCAGGAGCGGGGAGCGGGTGAAGGTTTGCCTGGGAAAGTGGACGCATGGGGCTCTGTGTTCTCTTCCTGAGGAGCAGCCCCGCTCCCTCCTCATCACCACAGCCAGCCTGACTCCCAGCCCCACCACCACCACACCTTTCAGGGTCCTGGGGTGTGGCCCGTAGCTCCACAGAGGGGCTGCTGCAGACTGGGGCTAAGTGACGCCCCGGGTGACTCCAGACTCGCCTCGCCGTGTGTGTGCCGGGGCGTGGCTCTTACTTCCCTTGCTCGCTGGGCAGGGCTGGCGGTGCCACCTTGGTGCAGCTGGCAGGGACAGGAAGGAGAGTGATTGTCGGGGCCTCCCTCAGGTCCGGCTTCTGTCTAGCGGTCACAGCAGACCACCCAGCTTGCTTTCTGCCGCCTCTTCCACTCACAGCGCCCTCGAGCTAGTTCGGAGGAAATTTCGTGTTTCCGAAGTAGTCCCTTTATTCTCTCACCTCCCTCCTTATGCTTAACGTTTCTTTTCAGAACCTGAGCTGGCTGGAAGAGAAGGAGAAGGAAGTGGTCAGTGCCTTGCGCTACTTTAAGACCATTGTGGACAAAATGGCCATCGATAAGAAGGTGCTGGAGATGCTGCCGGGCTCGGCCAGCAAGGTGCTGGAGGCCATCCTTCCCCTGGTGCAGACCGACCCCAGGATCCAGCAGAGGTGAGTCCTGGCACGTCGGGCTGGGAGGTGCGCAGGCGCTTGGGTTTGGGGCTCGTGAGCGAGCCTGCCGAGAGCCAGCAGGGGCAAGCTCGGCCCGCACGACACAGAGCCGGCTGTGGACTCGGGGGTGCCTGGGGTGTGGAGACGGGAGAGTGACAGTAGCACAGCAGTGTCCGTCCAGCGCTTAGAGGCAGTGGTGGGCGCGGGCCCAAGGGGAAGGCAGGGGTGCAGCCAGCAGGAGGGCAGCGGGAGGAAAGGATGGTCACTTCCCTGTGACCCTCTGGCAGAGGGCCCTGGGGAATCCAGGATGGCGCCACCATGGCTAACCCTGGGCTGTCACTGGGACTGGGCCTGGCCCCATAGACCTGACACTGCACCTGCTCGCCAGGACTGACTCCCCATGCTTTTGGGGACTCAGGAGCGTGCTGTCCCTCCTGCCAGCTTCTCCCATGGGACCCCTAAGTGGAGCAAGGTGGAGGGGGCTGGAGCACCGAGGAGGGTCCCGTCCCCTCATTTGAGCTTCTTGGCAGCGTGCTATTTGCTTCCATCTCTCGTTGTAAATGGCCGCGTTTTTAGAACCACTTTTGCCTGTGTCTTCCATGTTAGATATTGCCTTAATTACCATTTTT
Organism: Hydrochoerus hydrochaeris; assembly: GCA_004027455.1. NCBI lineage: Eukaryota > Metazoa > Chordata > Mammalia > Rodentia > Hydrochaeridae > Hydrochoerus > Hydrochoerus hydrochaeris. The sequence continues at coordinate 47,897 of PVLA01006575.1, forward strand.
CTTGTTGCTGAGACAAAATACCTAACACCCAAAGTTAAAAGAAGAAAGGTTTATTTAGCCCAGTTTATGGAGGTCTCAGTCCATCGTCAGCTGGCTCCAAGGGAGGGTGGCGTGGCGCGGGAGAGACAGTCCATGGCGGGCAGAAGGCAGCAAAGCAGTGAAGAAGCAAAGCAGCGACCCTCTTTCTGTCCCTTACATTCTGTGCAGACTGTCCACCCATAGGGCGGGTGGGACAGCCCGAGTCCCAGAGTCCCACCGTGAATTGATCCCAACCTCTGCCCTCCACCCCAGCAGTACGCGCCCTCCATCAGCCACCTCTGGAGGCCCCAGCTGTGACACGAGCCAGAGCAGATAGATAGTTTTCTCAAAATTGTATCTTTGGCTTCTTAATACCTGCCTTTTTTTTTCCTTTAGGAAGTAGAAAGTAGTACACACGCTTTCTTCATTTTTGTTTTTCTTGTTACAATGCATCACGTTTGAAATGGAAAGATAACCCTTTCCCGAATGCCTAAGGAAAGTTATCTTTAATCCTTTAAAAACACGCAGAAGATGTAAACCTTGTGTGTCCTGGCGGCTCCCCCACCATCTCTGAAGCACTCCCGAAGTACTCAGGCTTCTGTTTTGTGTCTTGGCCTCACGGGTAGCTGCAGCTGGTGCCTCACACACCCGTGTGTGCGCCCTCACGGTTGCCCGCGCCGTCACCGCGCCTCCAGGTCTAACTGTGCCCCACTAGCGCCCCGAGCCCATTCTGCGTGGGGGGGGGGGGTTGATAAACACCGCTCTGTCCCGAGTGTGGCTGTGCCCCTAAAGGGCCCTGCCTGTCACCATCCCACAGCGGGGGAGGCATTGCAGGGACGGAGAGGCCACATGCGTGCAGGCAGGGCCCTGGGATTGAAGACACAGCAGACTGGTTCCTTGGGACCCTCCCAGGGGGCTTTAGTCTGATTCCTGCTGAGGAATCACACAGGCTTTGAACCGGCCCAGGGTGAGCAGCTGGGCGCAGGGGACCTGGGCCCTGCGGAGAGACAGCCTCAGGGTCTTGTGAAGGGATGTGGGACTGGAGAAGCTTATGATGGGGTTTCTGCATGTTTGGGTGATAAAAATTCTATAACACAGAAAATAAAGCCTTGCACTGGAGGTTAGGAGAAAGGCACAAGGGGGAAGGGCCGTTTACTGAAGGGCAGGGTGGAACCTCGCATGACGGTGCGCGCCTACAGTCCCAGCAGCTCAGGAGGCTGAGGCAGGAAGAGCATAGGTTTGAGGCCAGCCTGGGCAAGTTAAGGAACCCTGTTTCAAAATAAAAACGGCTGGAGATGTCACTCAGTGGTAGAGCCCCCCCTGGTTTCAATCCCCTGCACCACCCCATAAAAGGAAGCGTGGATCTTCCTGAAAGAAATACTGGCTGGTGTGGGATCGCACTCCCGGGAGGTCAAGGCTGGAGGATCGCCGAGAGTTCAAGGTCAGCCCAGGCTGCATAGTGAGCTGGGCCGGGCTGAACTACACAGCAGGACCTATCTCAGGAAAGAAAGAAGAAAAAGAAAACAAAAATACTGTTAAACACACGCTAACACTCTCTACAAAAATCTCCCCTCGGCTCCAGCTCGGCTCTGTCCTCCTGCCACAGCCGCGTGTACCAGAGCCTCGCCAACCTCATCCGGTGGTCGGACCAGGTGATGCTGGAGGGCGTGAACTCAGAGGACAAGGAGATGGTGACAACCGTGAAGGGCGTCATCAAGGCTGTGCTGGACGGAGTGAAGGTACAGGCATGAGGTCCGCGGGTGCTGGGCCCGTCTGGGAGTTGCCAGCCGCTGGGTGAGGCGCTGGCATGGCCCGCACTGTCCCAAGCAACGTTGTCCCCCCAGGGCGGCTGCCAGCGGCTCTGCAAGCCTGGAGAGCTGATGTGGAGAGGCGCAAGGGCACCAGGGAGCATGGTGTGTTCCGTGTGTGCCAAGTCTGGGGAGCACAGCCATGGCCCAGCACACTCCTCAGCCAGGGAGTGCGGGGGCCTGCCGAGTGCATGTGTACATGTGTGTGTGTGTGTGTGTGTGTGTGTGTGTGTGTGTGTGTGTGAGCCAGGGAGTGCCGGGGGCCTGCCGTGTGTGTGACGCTGAGGCTCAAACCCAGGGCCTTTGTGCTTAGCCATATTCTCAGCCTGCCTTTTCTGTTTCCTTTTTTCTGTTTTCTTTCTTTTTCATTTTCCTTTTTATTTTTTAAATACATTTATTTGGAGACAAGGCCTTGCTGAGTTGTCCGCACTGGCTTCAGCTCAAGCTCCCCCTGCCTCAGCCTCCCACAGTGCTGGGAGGGCAGGGGCGTCCCCCCACCCCCAGTTCCAGCTTGGAGATTGTTGTTGCGTTGGTGGTTAGCAGAACTCCTGGCATATCCGCAGAGCCTTTTGTGTTCTGGGGGCTCTCCGTGCCCTTGGTGGGAAGGAAGGCACAGTTGAAGGGAGTGAGCATTCACCTGTGTTCATTTGCTCTCCACACTGTGTGACTCGCTACTACTCAGGAGTCGGGGACCCGTCCTAGGGCAGACTGGACTTGCAGTTGAGGAAGCAGCTGAGACCAGGGCGAACCCTCACTAGGAAACAGGTGTAGTGATGAGGGGGAGCTCGCAGGGCTCCGGGGTGGCAGAGTGGGGCGCCAGGCCTGGCTGCTCTGGGTCCCCTGCTCAGCACCCCCAGCCTGGGCCCTGCACGTCCCCCAGCCGCCCAGCGCTGCCCAGAGCTCACCCTGCACTGGTGGAGTCACAGCGCCGAGCAGGACTGAGTGCAGCAGGTGGACGGTGGTCTCAGGCCAGCTCTGTGTGTGCCAGGCACCTAAGGCGTGGCGGCTGCCTGCTGTTAACTGCAGCGGTGCTCGGTGTGCGCTTTGTAAGCTCAGCCGGGATGGCACTGTCTCCGCCTCCTCTCTAGACCCGGCCGGCTGGATGTCCAGCTGAGGTTCTTGGCCTAGGTCAGGAGAGACTCCTCCACACGCATCCAGGCCGGGCCGAGGGGGTCCTGAAAGCCGCCCCTCGGCACAGAGGTCCTCGGGAGCAGAACGGGCTGCCACGGGCTTGCGCCACAGAGGCAGGGCCGGGAAGGCGTTGCGTGCTGCGGTCCACACTCCCAAACGGACCCTGTGAAGAGAGGCTGCCGTGGCTCTGGGGACTGGGAACCCCTTAGAGGACGTGTGGCTCAGCAGCGTTGACTTCTCTGTCCCGGGGCCTCTTCAGCCCAGCCAGTGACGGGGTCCTCACTGGCTAAGTGAAGAGGCCTGAGGGTGTGGCCCAAGGGAACCTGGAGCACAGTCACTTCCGTCACCCCATCGGGTCCTCACAGTGGCTCCTTGCAGCCAGCAGGGCAGGGCACAGTGCGATCACCCACACTTCCTCAGCGCGATCACCCACACACACTTCCTCAGGGCCATCCCCGCCGGGCTCCTGGGGGCCTGCTGTCACGTTTTCTTTTGTTCCCTTACGGGACGTGGTTGAGGTTTCCTTCTCCCAAACGCGTTGGTGAGATTTGGGGAGCACGCACAGACAGCTGGAGGGCGAGGCCGAGCCCCCGCGGGCTCCCAGGCTCCGAGGCTCCGAGCAGGTTCCTCCTGGCGCCGAGGGCTGGGGTGAAAGACGCGGCTGGGAGGAAAATGTCTGTTTCCACAGGGCCCTGGATGAAGAGAGAGAGCTGTGGAATTTGAGCTTTCTCACCACTGCCTGGGAGCGAGTAACTTTTCCACACTTGATGTAAAAGTATTTTAAATAGAGCAAAGACCCTCCAGGTGCAGAGCTATCAATTTGTTAAGCAGTGTTGAATGACTGTGGCAGAACTGGGGACAGTACTGAGCAGAGCGGCCTGGCCTGGGAGGACCAGGGCCATAGACTTGGCTCACAGCTGTGTGGCAGAAAGTGGCAGGAAGGGCAGCACACAGGGGCAGGTCCGTGCGTGGGTCACCAGAGGCTTGTCCCCAAGGAGAGGCGGCCCAGGGCCTGGAGGACAGGCGAGCCCAGGGCCTGTTCCCAGAGGCTTCTCTAGCTAGGGCGAGAAGCCCATGAGGAAGGAGAACTCCGCGGGCAGCCGGCTGTCTGCACACTGGCACTCCAGTGAGGCCCTCTTGCGTTCTGTGCAGCCGGTTTCAAATGCTTTACGAGGAACAATGTCAGACATTTACAGAAAGGAGAACAAGGAGCAGGAACGAGAATCCTGGCCCCACTGGGTTTCTCGCTGGGCGCGGTGCCCGCCTTATACCCGCTCCTCGTGTATTCGTAATCTGACCCCGGTGTCTTATCCTTCTGATCACAGCCCCCTGCCTGGCCCGAACTGCACGCTGGTCTGAAAAGGCTGGACAGGGCACAGTGTGGGCCTCAGGGCCTCAGACGGTCTGTGTTGTGTACTTTTTTCTTTTTCTTTTTTTTTTTTAGGTTTATTTAATTTGTTGTACTGGGGAGTGAAGCCAGGGAGCGCTGGGCTACATCTCCAGCCCCTTTTATATTTTTGAGACACGGTCTCACTCAGTTGCCCAGGCTGGCCTCGAACTTGCCGTCTTCCTGCCTCAGCCTCCCGAGTGGCCGGGGTGATAGAAGTTGAAAGTGACGACTGTGCCCCTAGAGGCGTTAAATCGGGGAGGCGACCTTCCCATCATCTCCCCGGCTCACGTGCATGCTTCTCCCACCCCCAAGTGAAAACAGGAGCGCACCATGAGGCTTTGTGTTCCGCTTTTGTAAGCACCGCAGCACACCTGACCCCAGGTTTAGGGCTGGGCGTGAACGCCGGGGCGTCCAAGCCCTGCAGACTCTGCTCACAGCTGTGCGCTGAAGGGGGCGGGGGCGGGGCGGGGGTCGAGACAGGGCTGGGTACTTTCTGAGCTCTAGTTGTTTATCGGGACAGGAACTTTTTTGAGTTTGGAGTGCTCTTGCCAGTCACTCTCAGCGACTCACTGGACACAGCTCCAGGCCTTCAGGGACAAGGGGTCCCAGAGGGCAGGAAGCTTTTCTTACTATTTTTGAACTAACTCTTCTTGCCCCAAAGGTCTGACTTTGGCCTATTAAGAATCACTGCTCCTAGATGGCGTGGTGGCGTATATTCCAGCATTCAGGAGGCTGAGGCAGGAGGATTGCCCAGAATTCAAGGCCAGCCTGAACCACAGAGCAAGACCCTGTCTCTAAATAGATAGATAGATAGATAGATAGATAGATAGATAGATAGATAGATAGATAGATGAAATATCATTGCTCCTAAAAACCTGACTGCCTGGTTCTGGCTGGAGAAAAGGCCATTGCATGGTGCCGTGTAGTGTGTTTCTGCAGCCTGGGACTCAGAAGCGCTTTGGGCCTTTCCTTTGTGGAAGAGCGCGGGTTTCCCTGTGAGGAGATGCCCTCGCTTTGCACAGGGACTCCGGGAGCCACAAGGACAGCGGTGGACAGCCACACTACCACCCCGCCAGGGGCACCAAGTGGGGACACGGGCCGGCAGCATGCTCGAAGCTCTGTGTGTCTCATGGGTCCCCATGAGCAGCACGTGGGTCCGTAGCCCTCACTTTGAAGGAAGAATCCCAGCGTCCCCGCTGCGCTGCTCCAGCACTGTCCTGATGGACAGTGGGTCCTGATGGTGGGTGGTGTTCTGACCCCTGGCTGGCAGAAGGGTCCCTGCATCATTTCTGGAGCTCGTCTGACTGACCTCACACGTCTGCCACCAAAATGTCCTCATGCCGGAGGCTGAAAGGTGTTCTGGGCCCATCTCTTATTCACAGAGATTTCCCGGTGCGGGGAGAAGAAGGATGATTTGATGATGGTTTTCTCGGCAGAGAATTCCCATACCACACAGCTAACACGTTTAAAACGTACATGTAGTGACTCTTAGTATCCTCAGAGTCATTGGACCGGCACCCCAGTCACGGGACACAGTGCTCTCAGAATAAACAGCATCGGCAGCCACCACCGATGTAATAATTAAACACTGGTTAGAAGTGCACGCCTGTCCTCCCAGCACTCAGGAGGCTGAGACAGGAGGGTCACAGTGAGTTCCAGGCCAGCCGGACTACATGGGGAGACCCTGTCTCAAACAACAAAATAACGATGACGATAATAAAAATTGGTCAGAGATTTGTGTTATGTAATTGTGGTGATAAAACACCATTCTTCACCCTCCCGGTTATCCCGTGGGGATGTACGGTCACTCTGTAGCCATTTGGAATTCTTTCTTCTGTAAGTAACAGTTATACTCATTTCTAAGTCACACATCAGGATTCTGGGGCTTTGTTGTTGTTTCATTTTTTTAAACTACGTACGTGGCTTGGGGGGGCTCTCTCCTCCCCGCCATGCTCTGAGCTAAGTGTGTGTCAGGCTCTGTGTCACAGCAGCACCCCTGCAGCCCCACACACACTTGTGCCTGCCCACCAGCTCCACCATGCCACAGTGTGGGGGCGCGGCCCCGGCAGGCCCCATGGGGCTTTCTCTGGGTGACTCCGGCTGGCTTTCCATCTGGGTCGTAGCTCCTGACCCCATCCCATGGCGAACGTCGAGCCCTGTGGGCCTCCCACTTGCCACCACAGTCTCCAGCCCCCACCTTGGGGTGGCACTTGAGGGCAGCTGAGCTGCCAGCGCCCTGTGGCTGGGAGTGCGTCACCACCCCACTACCTCTGTGCCTTGTGAGCCGGGCACCCTGCTGCTTCCTGACGGTGTCCGAGAAGGGGGACACTTCCTGTCTCTGCTGCTGCCGCTTGTTCCAGCCCAGGAATGGGCAGGAAGTTCCCTCTGCTCGCCACCGAAAGCCTGTCTGGGGCAGGACACAGGGAACTCCTACACCGTCGTGGCGGTCAGCTTCCTGCTAGCCTGTGTGCCATGCTTGGTGACCAGCCCTGCCTCAGGCACTGAAGAAACCCTGGAGAGGGGGCTCTGGGACCCACCTTATAGCGGCCCCAGGGCGGGGAGCAGGCGGGCAGGTCCTGCATCTGTCTGAGCTGCTGAGGCAGCCCACGGAGCCCTCAGACAGATACCTGGAAGGCTTGCGGGACACCCACCCTCCGTGAGCCAGGTGCCCTCTGTGGCCCTCCCATCTCAGAAATCGTGCCTGCAGGAGGAGGCCCGGCCTGGGCCAGCCCGAGGCCTGGGGTGGGCAGAAAGGTTCAGGGTGAAGGGAAGCCGCCGCCCTCTGGCAGCCTCTCCAGCCTCGGGCTGCAGAGCGGTGGAAGGGGACAGCTCTGCAGTCCTGACGTGTCCCAGTCTGCGGACACGCTCGGACATGTGCACCCTGCATTCTGAGATTCTTTCGACAGCGCTCATTAATTGGGTCAGAGCTGTCTTTCCGGGAGGGTGGCAGCCTGGTTGTAGTCGCTCAAAGCTCAGAGCTCTGCAGGCCTCTCTGCTCCGCTGACCCTGACAGGGCTCCGACCTTGCTGTCATTGGGCCTTTGACCCCCTGAAGCTGCAGGGCTTTCAGGACCTGCTGTCCCCACCCTCTCCTGCCTCCAGGTGCAGGAAGCCACCTCCCTCCAGCTGCTGCCACTCATCCCCACATCGTGTCCGCCTGTGTCGCCAGCTAGCAAGCTGCTCCTGGGTGTACGTGTTTGATGTCAAGAGGCATGCGGGTCCCCTGCCCTGCAGTCTCAGGCCCTGCGGCCCCACTGTCATGTCCTCCAGAACAGGCCCTGCGGCCTCAGCAGGGCGAGCCTGGCTCCTTCCAAGGCTGTGCCTCAGAAATGTGCGTCCGCTGAGGCAAGTGACAGCCGGCCCGCCTGGCTGTAGGTCTCAGCTGGCTTCCTTTCCAGCAGTGCAGCAGGGAACCCCACCCAGGGGCGCCTCCCGGCTGCCTCCTCTCCGGGGTGACTCGCTCTTAGTGGCCACACAGCAGCCTGGGTCAGGTCCCTGAGGACTTACCTCCTCCCACCCGCTAACGCTTCGGCTTCGCTAGGGGCTGACGAGGCTTATCTTCCCCGGGCGACCGGCCTTTCCCCGGGGTGCACACAACCCTTGTGCTTCTTCCTGGACGGAGTCTGCCCCAGACAGTCCTCCCCATCAGACTCTTACCCGCCCTGGGAGCCTCCAGCTTCCTGCTAATAACATGGACATTTTCCTAGAAGTTTCTTGGTATCACTGTTGTGTTGTTTTGGAGGGGCTGGGGTTGTTCGGGGTATTTTGTTTTGGTTCGGTTTTTGATTCTTTGAGGCAGGGTCTTGCTGTGTGGTTCAGGCTGGCCTTGAACTCATTACATAACCCAGGCTGGCCTCAAACGCTCACCGATACTCCTGCCTCAGCCTCCTGAGTGCTGGGATTGCAGGCTGATATATGTTCATGCTACATACTAATTGCATTCATCTTAGTACAAATATGTATTGCATCTCAATTACTTTTATTTGTCCTTCCTCTCCTGGCCCTTCCTGCTCTAACTCCCCTTCCCAGCTGCACAGAATCTGCCTCCCTGTTTCCTTCCATCCCACTTTTATTTTGCTCTTAACATTATTTGTATTTTGAGTTTCTCACATAAGAGAAACCGTGTGATCTTTACTCTTCTGTGTCGTTTCTTTCACTTAGCATTATGGTCTCAAATGTGTCCCTTTTCCTAAAATGCCTCAAATTTATCTTTTCTGGCTGAGTAGTACTCCACTGTGTGAGTCCCACGTTCTCTGTATATCCATTCGCCTGTTAATGGGCACCTGAGCCATTTCCAAGATTGAGGTGGCATGAGCTGTGCTGCTGTGGACGTGAATCTCTGTGACATGTCAACTTTGACAGGGTCTCGCTATGCAGTCCAGGCTGCCTTGAGCTCACTTTGTAACCCAGACTGGCCTCGAACTCAAGGCAGTCCTCTTGCCTCAGCCTCCCGAGTGCTGGGATTACAGGCTTCCACCACTAAGCCTGGCCAAATCTCATTTCTGTTTGTGGGTTTTTGAGAACTCTCCACACTGGTTGTACTAGTTTACACTCCACCATCCATGTAGAAGGGACCCTTTTCCCTGCTGCCATGCCAGCATTCATTGGTTTGTGTTTGATTGATTGTGTGTTTATTGGGTACCAGGAATCAAACTAAGGCCCTCACACTGGCCAAGCAGGTACTGTGCCCTGGGCTGACTCCTGGGTCATTTACCATTGAGTTTTTGATGCCGGCCGTTTTTTCTAGGGAAAGATGGAATTTCAGTGTTGTTTTGGTTCACGTTTTTCTAATGGCTGAATGTTTTCTCATGTATTTGTTGGTCATTTATAATTCTTTTGCGAAGTGTATTTCAATTACCCAGTTTCTGATTGGATCTGGAAGTTTCTATTTTATTACTGTCAAAGCTGAAAATTTTTTAGGATTATAACCACTGGTATTTACATGTATAAGTTTTTTATCGTGTTTATTTTGTGGTACTAGGAATCTGTACCCTAAATCATTTGATTTTTTTTTTTTGAACAAGATCTTGCTGAATTGCCTGGTCTGAGCTCAAATTTGAGCCCTTTCTGCCTCAGCCTCTCAGAGTACTGGGTTATGGGTGAGCACCACCACACCGAGCTATGAAGGTCTTTGATATTTCTTTTAGTGTGTTCGTCTTTTTTTCCAGCTTTCATTTTCAAAGGAGTCTTGGCTCTGAGAAGGCGTTAGCTCTGCCTTACGTGACCCCCGCCTGCAGCCGGCTGCCATGGTCAGGGCGTTGGTCTCTGGTCCAGCAGCCCGCAGCCCCTGGGCCAGGGAGACCATGCTGTGTGGCCTGCTTGTATCCCTCGCTGTGCCTCTGTGACTTCAGAAATAATGCTCCTGCTGCAACGCCAAGGCCCAGATGGCCAGCCCTGGCATGGGCAGGTGGAGGGGACACGGGGACACCAGGTGTGGCAGGGTGACGAAAAGTCCTTAAAATTGGTTACATGACAGACGGATGAGAATCGTTAAACTGCATCCTTGGCAGAGTGGCTGACTCTGGGGGCTGTGGGCTGCAGCTCTGTGCCATCAGAAGGTGGACACGAGAGCACACACATGCTGAGGCCCGGTCACCCCCATAAGAAGGGGGGACGGGAGGCAGCCGCAGCATCGCATAGCTGTGACGGCTCCTTGGTCGGGGGAGACCCTGATGGGGAGCTCAGGAGTCTGCCACCTCCTGGCTCCTCTTCCCGGTGCCCCCAGGGCTCCACATCCCTCCTCTCACCCCAGCGGGATGGTTCTGAGCCCTCCCTGCTATTCGCTGGCAGCTCTGGAGCCACAGAGCCAGCTGGCCCTGGCAGCACTGTTGCGCGGGTCCCCGCCACCCCATCATACGCCACACACTGACTAGAGAGTGCATCCCGCTGGGAGGTGCACGTGCGCTGCTGCAGTCACTCCAGGCCGCGCGGCTTGGCCTTTCCCTTGAGAGGAAGTGCGCGCGCACTTGAAACTTCTTGACGTGCAGTGAAGATATTTTTGGAGACCGGGGACATTTTGGGAAGTTGTGCAGAGATCACCTAGGGCAAATAACCCTTGCATTTGGGGTGTGGGGGAAGCATGTAGGCACAAATGCGAGGCTCGGCCTCCGGGGACAGCTCAGGGCATCACTGCTTCTCTCTGGCTCATTGGGTGCAGGAGCTGGTCAGGCTGACCATCGAGAAGCAGGGCCGGCCATCTCCAACCAGCCCGGTGAAGCCCAGTTCCCCAGCCGGCAAGCCCGACGGGTGAGTGTGGCCAGGTCCTCACCGCTGCTGGGTGGCGGGTGGCGGCAGCGGGAGGGGGCAGGGCTGTGTTCCTGCTGCTCCGGAGCGCCTGGTCTCCCATCCCTGTGCGGCGCTTCCTGGGCCTCTGGAGTGTCGTGTCCCGTGGGACTGTTTCTGAAGGGGCTGCCTGATTGTCTCACCCAGCAGCTGGGCAGCCCTTCCTGACCTTCCGTGTCATGGTTGGAACGGCCAAGGGCTCTGATTTGGGGGACGTGACTTGAGGGCCCTTTGGGTTTAACATCAGCTTCATCACGAGGGGAAAGCCAGGGTGCTGGCCTGGAGCCCGTCCTCGGATGGGGGGCCCAGGGCTCAGAGCAGGGGACCCGGCCAAACCTTGGGGTTCGTCAGCAGCAGGGTCCTCCGGGGACGCCTGTGACTCCACGTTCCCTTCCCCTCACAGCCAGCCCGAGCTCCCCCTGACTGACCGAGAGATGGAGATTCTGAACAAAACGACAGGGGTGTCACCATCAGCCGAGCTGCTCGTGGATGCTGCAGATGAAGAGGTTGCACCCCCCAAACCCCCTCTACCTGGCATCCGGGTGGTGGATAACAGGTGACAACCAATTTCACTAGCACCGCTCTGCTTGCAACACAGTGTGGGGCACCGATGGGGAAAGCTGGGGGCTTGATCCTTACTCCTTGGAGCCCCAGGGCCCTTGCACGCCCTGAAGCACTCCTTAGTGGCCCACATTTTGCCCCTGGCAGGTGAACAGGAAGGGGTTGCCCAGGGGTTTGTTCTTAGGTATTTACAGATTTCGCCTTGGCAGGAAGGGGCCGGTGGGAGTTGGGATGTGGAAACCAGGTGTGGAGAGTGGTGACAGGGACCCTCCAGTGTCCTACACCCTGTCACTGTTCCAAAGAGCCCTCATTCACGGCATCTGGTTTGCCTGGACATTTGATCTCTTCCAGTCCCCCAGCACTGCCACCCAAGAAAAGACAGTCGGCTCCGTCCCCTACCCGAGTGGCTGTGGTGGCCCCCATGAGTCGAGCCACCAGCGGCTCCAGTTTGCCCGTTGGAATTAACCGGCAGGTAATTCAGCCCAGTCCAGGGGTGTGGGGTGAGGACAGCTGGGGAAGGGTTTGCAGGTGGCCACCCCTCTCTGCGGGGCAGGGTGGACGCCCCTCAAGGACATCCCTGGCACACCCATGTGCATGCACACACACACACACACACACACACACACACACGCTGCTCTGCCCCTGCCTGCCATTGGTGCGGTGTCAGCGATGGCCTCTGGGCTTGTCAAATCCCGATCACACTGCCGGTGTCTGCCAGAGTCCCGGCAGCCCCTCGAGCCCATGCCCTTCCTGCTCCCCAGGACTTCGATTTGGACTGTTACACGCAGAGGCGGCTCTCGGGAGGCAGCCACTCATACGGCGGGGAGTCGCCCCGCCTGTCCCCCTGCAGCAGCATGGGCAAGCTCAGCAAGTCTGACGAGCAGCTCTCCTCTCTGGACAGAGACAGCGGGCAATGCTCCCGGAACACAAGCTGTGAAACACTAGGTGAGCATGGCGGCTTCTGGGGGCCACACAACTCTGGGCTTGGGTCCTGCCCACCCAGTCATTAGCTGGGGGTCCCTGCCAGATCACTTAGTCCACACCCGGTCACCTTGTCCACAAATGCAGCTAATGTCCGCCTTTCACAGAGGCACTTGGGGAAGGTCGCTGTCCTCGGGAGATGTGACTCTGCCAGCAGTGCTCAGTTTGTAGTGCAGGCGTGAGCTCCTGGTGGCCGTGCTGCCAATGCTGTGGTCAGGGTAGCTAGGCTGGAGCCTGCAGATGCCAGGCCATGTGTGTGCCGTGAGCACCATGTCCCCACCTCTGTGAGTGCAGCCAGAGACAGAAGCAGCCCGAGTCTGGGCCTCGAGGCCAGCGTCACAGGGTGGCAACGGGCCAGTGCCCTGAGGACTCAGTGCTGGGGACGCAGGTGTGGCCCGTTCCCTCAGTGGACTCATCCCTTGCAGAACAAGTGGTTGAAGTCCACAGCCATTGGCATAGCTCTTTTCCAGTGAGCTTTTTAACAAAGGAACTCTAGGGGGAAGAAGAAACTTTCCAGCAATGGGTCAAAATGTAAAGGGACGCTGGGTTCTGGGGCCATGCTGAATTTGATGGTCATGCTGGCTGGCCGTGTTTCTGCCATGGTCAGGTAGGTTAGGGATTTGAAGATAAGGGGCAGGGAGCAGCCAGCTTGGAGAGAGCCCAGCTGGCACCAAGCCCTGGATTCCCACAGCAGTGCTGTTTTGTACACCTGGAACGGCAAACACAGTGAAAGCAGGAGCTCAGAAAGGTGGCCAGGGGCCGGGGTCTTCATGGGAGCAGGACCAGTCAGGCCACATCACTGTGTCCCTGGGACCTTGCGCTAACAGGTGGCCGTGCTGTGATTACAGATCACTATGACCCCGACTACGAATTCCTGCAGCAAGACCTCTCCAACGCGGACCAGATACCTCAGCAGGTGGCCTGTAACCTCAGCCCGCTGCCAGAGTCCTCGGGGGAGTCTGGGTCTCCGTTCCTCAGCCATCCTTTCCAGCTGCCACTTGGCAGCTGTGCCCTGCCCGAAGGCCCCTCGGCCACAGGGCTGCAGACGGACACCCCGCCCGCCCTGCCCGAGAAGAAGCGCAGGAGTGCGGCCTCGCAGACCACGGACAGCTCCGGCTGCAGGGCGTCCTACACACGGCACCCCTCACAGTACGACAATGTCTCAGAGGATGACCTGCGGGGCTCAGCACCGGCACCAGCAGGCACCTACTCACCCTTCGCCGCCCTCCTGCCCTTGCAGCAGGGAGGCTCCTCAACGCCCATGGAGTTTGTGGGTGATTTCACCACTCCCGAATCAGCAGGCGACCCCGAGAAGCCACCTCCTTTGCCAGAAAAGAAGAACAAACACAGTAAGCTTGTGTTGAGCCCTGGGCAGGAAGCGTACTTCTCACAGAACGTGTGGTGCTATGTTCAGTTAGCGTGGGACCCGAGCCAGGCCAGGGCCTCAGAGGACACTGTGGGCACCTATGGCCCTGCCAGGAGCGTGGTGCCCCCATTCAGATGGTCAGTGTTTGTGGTGGCTGTTCCCTGAAGCCTGATAAGCTGACCTCTGCTTGTGTCTAAGTGAAGTCCCAGCCTGGTCCAGAGAGCCCAAGTGCTTCTCCTCCTCAGGTGGCAGTCAGTGACCTTCTGCCCTGGTCACACAGTGACGGGGGCAGAGTGTCACGGTGCACAGGCCAGTGCCATGCAGCGTCCGCATGGAGGGAGATGGGTGTAAGCAAAGTGGCTCCCCGAGGGTCCCTGCCTGGTGATGTGCTGGGCCGTGCCCCTCGGGCAGCACAGGGCCGAACACCGGGGATCGGGCCGGAGGGCTGATGACGTTTCAGCAGGTGACGTCCAGGTCCAAGCGTGGGCTGGAAACCGAAGCGTGTGCAGTTGGGTACTTTCCAACTGTGAATTTGCAACACATTCACTAAGCAGGTTTTGGGGGAATTCCGTGTCCTCCTGGTTTTCCCACCTGCTCCACTGCAGGCATCGCAGGTCCTGTGCTCTTGCCCGCCCCCAGCCCTGGCACCTTTGGCTTTCCCTGACAGGACATCCTGATGTATGTGACCACGTCAGCCCAGGGCCCAGCAGAGCACAGCCACAAGCTAAGAGTGAGATCTTTAGACCTGAGGTCTGCAGGGAGGGCAGACCCAGCCTGGAAGGGCAGACCCACCTGATCCAACCCGCAGGATGGTAGTCACCAAGGGGCCACCGTGACCCTGGCTCCTCACTGGCTGTGGCCCAGCTGGTGCAGTGGCCTCAGCTGGGTGGTCCCCAGCTGGAGGGAGAGCTGGCTCCGAGGGCCAGTGGTGTCCCACCGTCGGTCATGCACACGCTCCCATCAGAACCTGGGCGCAGAGCTTGCTGGAAGTAGGACGGTCCCGTCCAGGCCCTGCCCTCTGCCCCAGCCAGTGTGTGGGACTCCGGAAGAAACCCCCTGACTCTGTGCTGTCTCCCTCTGCTCCTCCTAGCGTGTTTGACTTCCAGCTTCCAGGAAGCCCCAATTCTGGGTACTGGAAGAGTCTGCCCACCGTGGGCGTGGCCTGTGGGAAGCAGCAGCTCGATGGGTGGCCAAGCTGTCCCTGTCCTGCCACATGCTGACTTAAACCTTTTGCTTCCCAGCCTAGGGACCTTGGTGTCCCAGCTCGTTGCCACCTTAGCTACTCTGAGTCGGTTCACTGGGACAGGTTCCTAGACAGGTACCCCGGGTGAGAGTATCTTCCCTCACTGCCAAGGCAGGGGAGACGTGCAGAGTGCTTGGGTGCTCTGCCATGGGCAGTCCGTGGGCATTGGAGGAGAGGCTCCTGCTCCAGGCCCCCTCTTACTCCATGAGGACCCGGGCAGCTGTGCACAGGGTCGCCCAGCTGGCTCTTGCAGCAGCCGGGCTTAGATCTCAAACCCCCGTGTCAGGAATGGGGAGACCACACCTGCTCTGTGGAGCGGTGCCCGCAGGGATGAGGTCACGGAGATGCAACAGCTGTGCTGTTCTCCGGCTTCTCTAGTCCTTGGGCAGGGGAAGTCCCTCTGGTGGTGGCTGTCATCCCGCATGGGCAGGAGAGACTGGCCTGTGGCAGCCACAAGACAGACAGCTCCACAAGAGGCAGGAGCTTCACATCAGGCCACAAGGATGACACGGGCTGGGCTTCCCACAAGGATGGCTAGGCGGGCCACTGAGTGCAGGGGCTGGCATTTCCTGCATTCCATAGCTGCGCAGCAAGACACACTCTGGGGCTCCCCTGGCTCCTGAGTCCCCAGGGATGTGGCTGGGGCCTATTCTCTCACAACAGTAACCCGGCACACCCCAACCCAGTCCCCCAGCAGAGCAGGGCAGTGGACCCTGCTGGGCCTGGTTCGTAAGGTCCCACTGAGCACCTCCGCCTGCCACCAGCCTTTCCCTGGCCTGGACCCAGGGCCCAGGTGTGGTCTGCAACCTCAGCCAGCCTGGCAGGCCCAGGGAAGGACTTCCAGAGGGATGCTGCTCCCCTGCCAGGCGTCCCTCACTGTCCCCAAGTTGCTGTGCTGTGCCACAACTGTCACATGGCCCTTTGATGTGCTAGAGGGCATTACATGGCCGCCCACTTACTGTCCCCACAGGACCTACTTCTCAACTGCCACATCACACAACTGTCTGTCTCCTGTCTCTCCGTGGGGAGCGCAAGCCCCATGAGACAGCTGTCCAGTTAGTCCAGCGCAGTCTTGGTGCTCGCATCAGGCTGTGTGTGAGCAGGGACTGAAGGGAGCAGCCTGGCCAAGGGGGCCGCAGCCACCAAGCGCAGCTAGGAGGACTGAGTGTGGGGAGCCAGCGTGCGGCCTGGAGCAGGGTGGGCCGGAGGGTTTTGGTCAGCCCAGATGCAGCTGGAAACCCCCAAGGGCTCTGTAGGACGGGAGCAGGGCCCCGCGTGCTTTCCCTTCCCAGCTTCAGTTCCAAGGGCAGTTTGAGGTTTCAGCAGCGCAGAGTGGAAAGTACAGAAATTTCCCGTGTCTCCCACCCACGTGCACCCCACGGTCAGCACGGTCCCCAGAGCAGCACATTGCTGCTGAGGCGGAGCCACAGGACCTCCCAGAGCATCCCGAGTGTGGGACACGTGTGCACGGACACACTTGACACCCACGGCCCCCTGCCCCGAGGGTCCCTGTGCACTGCCTGTCAGCCCCACCAATGCCAGCACGACCTCTGTCCCCGCAGTGCTGGCCTACATGCAGCTGCTGGAGGACTACTCCGAGCCACAGCCCTCCGTGTTCTACCAGACGCCGCAGAGCGAGCACATCTACCAGCAGAAGAACAAGATGCTCATGGAGGTGTATGGCTTCAACGACTCCTTCAGCGGCGGGGACCCCGTGCAGGAGCTGGCCCCGCCGCCTGCCCTGCCCCCCAAGCAGCGGCAGCTGGTAAGCGCCCGCCCGCCTTGCGTGCCCGGCACCACAGGGCACATGGCTGGCACAGGCTACACACCAGGGTCTGCCTGCTCCGCTGCTGGGCTCCTGTATGTCCCGTCTTCCCTGGCTGCAACGTAGAACTCGTAGAGAGAAGGGCTCAGGCAGAGCACAGGGCCGGTCTGTGTGTGGCAAGCTGGGACTCCGTTTCCATAATGGCTTAATCGTGTGGAGTGACCACCCTGCCCCCAGCCAGAGGCGGCCCCAGAGGACAGAGCCAGTCTGCTGTGGGGCAGCCCGCCTCCACTGAGACACACCTGTGTCAGGATCCTGCTGGGGGGCGCAGAAGGCCAGGGACTTTGGGGACAGCCTGTTGGCACCTCCAGTACCAGCCTCCAGCCGATCCTGTGTCCAAGCCTCTGGTCCCACCACGCTGTCCAGGAAGGATGGCTCATACTCCACCTGGTCTGGTAGCTTTCTGACCGGGGAAGGGCCTACTGCAGTGAGCTAGACCTATTTTATTATTTTATTTATTTATTTATTTATTTATTTATTTATTTTGTCCGTTACAAGAAAACATGAAGTGCCACCCTGTCTTCTCTGAAAGCCAGTTACAAGCTCTAGAGCAGACAGCCCTGCTTGTCCTCAGCCACCAAGGCCCGGCCTGGTCTGGGGAATCCCGAGCCTGGTCTGTCCTGGGGTCACAGGCCTTGGATTGCAGTCCTGCCTCTCCTGAGCAGGTCCCAGGCTGTGTCCGCATCTCAGCCCTTCACTTGCCCAGCAAATGGGCACCGCGTGTGAGTCCAGGCTCCTCTGAAACTACTCCCGAGGGGTCTTCGTGGAAACAGCCATCTGGCCTGGGACCCCCAACCCAAAGCCAGTACTGGGCCAGATTGCACTGAGAGCTGCCCATGTGCCCACTTGTGTCCTCAGAGTGAGCACGCAGAACACGTGCCTGGTGACTGTTCTGAGGGAGCCACCACACTGGCATGACAGGGCACAGCAGGCAGTTCCCTGAATGCCCCACAGACGGGCACAGCCACCTCCATATGGCTCCCACGAGCCTCCCACAGTGCCTGGCATCACACTGCAAGCTGAGGCTGAGGCCAGTCCCAGGCGAAAGGAGTCATGGGTCTCACCCAGAAGTGCCTGCCTGCAGCAATCGTGCTAGCCAGCTGCCTCCCAGGAGCCGCCCTTACAAACCCTAGGCCAGCAGGTGGTCGGTGGCCAGGCCCAGGTGCCTCCGGCCTGCCAGTGTGTCCAGAAGCTCGCCTTCTGCCTCCACTGTGAGGAAGTACAGCAGGGTCCCCTGTTTCTGGGTCACCTTCAGCAGGTGGCCCTGACCTCTGGCCTGTCCAGCGTGTCCCTCAAGATCGGGGAACGGCCCCCAGCCGGCTGTGCATGCTGACCGTTCTCTGCTTTCTCCTCCTCCCTGCCTTCTCTCTCGCCCCTCTGCCCAGCAGGCCTCCTATGCTGCTTCTTCCTTCTCCTCTGTCTCCCACTGTGTCCAGCAAACTAAAGTGGCCTTCACCCCCGACGACGGCAGTGCCACTCAGGGCCTCAGTGTGTCCATGTCTAACTCCTTTCTCAGCCGGCACGGCAGCTTGCCCGTGCCCTCGGTGAGTCGCTCCCTGCCGTTCCCACAGCGACCCGGGCGCCGGTCCCTGTGCCTCCGGATGCACAGTGGTCTGTGGTCTTGCAGGCTGCGAGGGCGGGCCGGGGGGCTCTCGGGGACTCTGGGGAGCTGGGAGGAGCACGGAGAGGTGAGTGGCCAGGTCAGTGTCTGGCTCAGGGCGCTCTCAGCTTTCCATGAGCCTGGACCAGCCCACTGGTGTCCTGCACAGGAACGGGCCCGGGATGGCTCAAGGCTGAGGACGTGGCTCAGCTTCTGCCGAGTCATCAGCCGCCCAGAGCTGCGTGTCCTAGGACAGCAGAAACCACCTGATTGTTGCTTCTGGGCCACAGGCCGGGGGACGTGGTGCTGCTGATCTGGCCCAGGCCTGGCTCACTGGCTGCCCTTGCTGTTGTCGCTGGGACCTTATCTGGGACATTTGGGCTGGTCGTGTCTCTCACCTCCATCATGCTGGCACCTGGCAGGGCTCCAAGGAACACAGGGACATGTGCCAGGTGCCCTGAGGCCTAAGCTCCTAGACGACACAGTGCTCTGGGTGAGGCCCCACGCGCCTCGCAGCAAGCGCCCTGGACCCACGGTGCAGAGCACAGGCCGCGCAGGCAGTCCCAGCCTAGTCCCTGTGCGAGGGAGGTGCCACCGAGCTCCAGCTGTCTGCACCCGCACAGCCCAAACAGGAGGGGCCAGAGTCGGCTCCGCCTCCTTGCAGTCGCTCTGGCCCTGTAACTCCTTTTCCTTCCTTCCCGGCCCCCCAACTCTGGTCTTAGATTGTTTGTGGTGGCCCTGCGAGGTCACTGCTAGCCAGCCGTGTACCCGGTGTGCTTACGGGAACCAAGGGGCCTGGCGTTCGGGGTCATGTTCTGGTCCTGCTTATAGTTCTGTGCTCAGCAATGGAGCAGATACCTCCATCTGTCTTTGTTGTCACCCCGCACACATGCCCTGGAAATGGAAGGGGGCTGGGTGACCTGATAGGGTTGTCCACAGCCCTCTGCCTGGCTTGGTGCCCATCTGTGCCACGGTTTTGGTCCCACGCCTAGGGCCTCAGGTGAGGACCGTGGAGTGCATCCTTCCGAGGGTGCTGAGGTCGCTCTCTCAGGACCTTGGCAGCCAGGAGGGCTGGGCGGGCTGACCGCTGCCTCGGCACCCACCATGGCGCCTGCACTCGGCGCCTTCGGTGCACTCGGACTTTAGCCCGTCTCCCACTCTTGGCTGCTCCTTGCCTGCTCCACAAGCAAAAGCATGCGATGTCTTGGGTTCCTGCCGCATCCCCTTTGACTGTGGGACCTGTTAGAGGACTGTGAGTGAACTGCACTGTTTGCCACAGAATTGCAGAAAAATCAAGGGCGTTTCGGTGAGGTTTGGGGAAGAGCGTGTCTGACACACCTTGTGTCCTCAGCACCAGCGCTGCAGGCGCTGGAGGGGCCGAGCTGCTCCACTGCACTGGGCGGGAGGCACCGCAGCGCAGGAAACTTTGCCAGTGGCTTCAGGCCTCGGCACTTCTGATCTCCGGAAGCTGAGTCCCTGCAGACGCACTGCTAGAGCACCAGCGGCTTCCTCCCACGGCCACTGTCAGATTCTGCCGTGAGCCCAGTCCTGGTTCTGGAGTGCCACAGAGCCGGTGGAGCACCCCGGGACGCGCGTCTCCTCGATGTGATTCCCAGGCCTGTGTGTCAAGCCCAGCATGGGGTTCTGAGGGGCGCTGCAGGGGACACAGCTGGGTCCAATCTGAAGGTGCCGCTCTGGTTCTTGGCAGTGACCCATTCTTGTACTGAAAGATTCTGACCACGGAGCACCTCTTGCCTAGGGAGTTTGTAGAGCAGTGAACCTGCACTGAAGCTGGGTGTAGTGGCACCCCAGGCGGCTGAGGCAGGAGGGTCCCAAGTTGGAGCCCAGCCTGAGCATCTTAGCAAGATCCTATCTCAAAAGATCCTGTCTTAAAAAGGCTGGGGTGCGATGCAGTGCGGAAGTCCTGGGTTCAGTCCCTACTATAAAACAGACTGACGCACAACAGTGCATTAGGTGGGTGCTGTGAAAATACCCTGCCTAGTCCTCCCAGGTCCGGGCTGAGGTGAACTCAGGCTGCCAGGCCGCCTCCGGTGCGGACTGGAGAGTGGGGTCTGCAAGGCGAGAGACCAGCAGAGGGAGCCCCAGTACCGAGCTGTGAGTGTGGCCCACTGTTCTGGAATGCAGCGCTCTGCAGGGTGAAGGACTGCAGGTATCCAAAAGCCAAAGGCAGGGCAAACCGGATCCAGGGTGGGAGAGAGGCCTGTGGGGGTGACAGCAGCCAGCGCTCACCCTGCTCCCCAGCACCCTCCTACCCTCGAGCCTGCATGCAGGGACAGGGTGCTGGGCAGCCCGTCTCCCCTCCGTCTGCTGACCGCCCTCACCCAGTGGGGTCTTAGCGTCCAGTCTTGTGGGAAGCCAGGCGAGTGCCTGTTAAAACCAGCTTGACAGAGAGAGGCAGTAGGGGTGACAAGGGCAGGCTGAGAGGAATGAGGCGGCGAGAAATCGGGGGCCTGGAAGCCAGCCTGCCTAGCAGAGGCAGCCAGACCGCAGCTCCCTCCTTCCCTCACAGGACCCAGCGCCAGGCCCCTCTTTCTGTCCCAGACGCCCCGTGTCACAACCCTCTGAGCGCCCATGTCCTCCAGCTGCTGCCCGGTGCTGCTGTGGCTTCCTTCATGTCCCCTCTCTGGCCTGAGCTCTGGTGGTACAAATCCAGGGAGCCTGGGGTTTGGCCAGGGGTCACTGAGGCTCCGGGGTAGGATGGTCACTGTCCTACACCCCAGTGGTCTGCAGGAACCGTCTTCCTGGAGGCAGCTGGGCACCGGAAAGCACTGTGGACATTCTGTCTTGGCTTCCCGAAGGATTCTGGGTAAGCAGGCTGCGCAGACCTGGGTATGACTGAAATGCCCAGGAGAGCCGTTGTGAATTTGTGAGTTAGATTTTATTGGTACATTTCAGATCCACGTCAGGATCGCATGCAGCATAGAGAGAGAGTTCTCACTCGGACATGGCAGATCTTTCTCGTTTTGTTTTTTCCCCACTCCTCTTCCCTCCCTTAATCTGTGTATCTTCTTTTAAAGCTCTGCGGTGAGAAAGTCAAGTGTGTGTTGTTGTGGGGACCTTGCTCTTCGCTTAGGGGTCGAGCCAGGTCTAGAAGGCCATGGCCGGGCTAGCGCCAGCTCCTCGGGCTCATCCAGGCCATCCAGGGTGCTTGTGCTGCTGTTCCAACACCCCCCAAGCTCTGGCTACAAACCATCCTGGGGCCCCAGGCTCAGGGACAAGAGAGAGGTGTGTGGGGTAGGAAGGGCAGCCCTGCTGGGGGCATTGGCTCCTCGGGAGGGAGAAGGTCCCCACCCTTGCCTTCCCTGTGTCACCTGGGCAGACTAAGTCACCTGACAGAGGGGAGGGACCCAGTGGCCCGGGGGTGGAAAGTGTCTCAGAGCCACCTTGCTCCCAGCATTGTGTTGGACCTGCCTGACTCTCCAGGGGTTCCTTGGCAGCTCCCTGAATGGTCAGTATGGGGCCCCCTTTGGGGGAACGAGGTGCCTGCTGCTGTCCTCCTCTGGACGGTGTCTGTGCCCTCGCAGCTTGGTCTCCCGGCCTGGTGACCTTGGTCTCCCAGCCACGAGTCCGTGGCCTGTTCCCCTGCAGCCCTCTTGCATAAAGGCTTCCGCTCTCGCCACACTGGCTCTTTTCTCCCGCCCTCCGCCTTCCTAGAGAGCACCCCACCCCTGTCGTGCTTGGTCCCCAGCCACAGCATGGCCCTCAGCCTGCCTGCAGGGCCAGGGCGGGCACCAGGTCCTCCCCTCACGCCTGCTGCTTCTCAGTCCTCTGTCCTCCGTCCTCCGTCCTCCGAGACAGGGCCTGAGCCTAGGCCGAGGGCTGAGGTGCGGTCCTGTGGCCGGGCCAGTCCAGGGGACCTTGGTGTCCCCAAAGCGGTGAACAGCAACAGAGAGGCCTAGAACCTCTTCCCCGACCCCACGCTGTGGGCTTCTTCCCTTCGCCTCTCCATTCCAGAGCAGGTGACACTGGTGGTCCCCTGCCAGCCACCCGTCCCACAGGACAGCCCAGCTGCCCTGAGAACCTGTGGTCACGCTATTCCTTCTCACAGACGGCAGACCCAGCCTCAGGGCTCCTTGCTGTCTGCATGGGCCTGAAACCCGCTCTGGCTCCTGCAGGCATGGTGCATTCTCCCCGTGCGGCTCTGCGCTTCCAGAGACCGGGCAGCGCTGCTCCTGCATGCACCGTGTGTCTCCCGAAGACACATCTACAGACTGGGGTCTGCCTTGGCTCCTGGGGCTTCCCTCAGGCCTCCCCCTCATGCCTGGACTTTCTGTTGTTATCTGTGGCCACAGGCCCAAGAACTCCTTGCTTCTGCTTCTGGAATGCTTTGACTCCACCCTCAGTGCTCATGGCCAGAGCCTGGTCAGGGAGTGGGTGAGCTGTCCCAGGGAAGGAGCACCCTCTCTGCCCGTGGCACACCTTCTGTGCCCCATCCAGGGCCTGCCCTGCAACTCTGCGCCTGAGCATCCCCTCCCCTAGAGTGAAGCCTCACGCAAAGGGCCAGGCCCTGGCTCGCAGGCTCACGCTAAAGCCAGACCCTGTCCGTAGAAGCCGGGGTTGGGCCAGCGTCTATGAACTGCTAAGTTACCCAGCAAGCACTGAGCTCAGGTACAGCTCCATCAAAAAGTAGCCGGTTGGCAGGACACAGAGGGCATGTGCCTGCCCCGAGTCACAGGAGGCCCCAAGCAGGCCAAGAGGAAGTCGCTCTCCGCTCGCCATGCCGCTGATCTCAGGGTTCTGGAAAGCATTGAGCTGGGTTGCCGGACCGTTGGCACCATCTCTGACCCACGCTCAGCCCCTCCACGGAAAGCCGGCATGTTCAGGCCACACGGGAGCCCACAGAGCACCACAGGGCAGCACAGAGAGGCAGCAGGTGTGCGAGAGCCAGGGACAGGCGCAGGCCCCTCCTGGAGGCACAGGACCCGGGTTGCAGTGACCCGTCACAGGAGAAGGGACTCCCCCTCTACATGTCCTTCCACTTCCCACTCAGAAAAGCAAAGTGTTTCCTTCTTCTACGCCCTTTTAGGACTGTCAGATGGTTAAAGAGCTGCACTGGAAAGTTTGTCCGAGACAGGAAAGGCTGCTGGGGGCCTGATGGGCTCTTGTCACCTTCTCAGAACAGTCAGTGTTCTCATGGTTCTCACGGTGACCGACAGGCGCACCTCTCCTGGACGGCCTTCGACAGCTCTCAAGCCAGAACCAGCCACTCAGCTTTGGGACCCCGCCTTTTGTGCCTGTGTAGTTATGGATTAACAGTGACATCAGAGGAGGAACAGAGGTAGATGCAGGGGCAGGCCTTGTTGCCAGAGCTGCTGGGCCCGGGAGAAGAGCATGTGGAGGTCTGAGCGAGGAGGGCGCTGGCCAGCACCCACACCGCTGTCCTTGCAGTGACTGTCCCAGGCGTGTCCAGGCGGCCACACAGCCTGCTTGCCGTGCAGCAACTGAAAGCTCAGCTTCCTCTGGAGACAGAACGTCTGCGCCTGAGCCAGGGCCAGTGCTGCACACGGTGTGACGCTCCACAGAGAGGGAGCCGCAGCCACCGCCCAGGGCTCCTCACACACCAGGGGTGCGCCTACAGCACGAGACCGGCTTTCTAGCAGCCTGTCCCACTCAGCAAGTCCACCCATGGGCATGGTAGCCTTTCCCCACCCCTGGTGGGTCACCCTGACCTGTCCCCACACCTGGGGCTTCCTGCCGGCAGGGGCAGTACAGAGCTGCTGTGACTTAAGGACACAACTCTTTTGGAGATCTGCTTCCTGCCAAGGCCACACGGGGCCATCCCCTGTCCTGTTTCACATCCGGACTGCAGTGGACACAAAGTATCGCTGAAAACGGGTACCTGCCATCTTCAGGGGCCCTGCCCTTAACAAAGTGACCAAAAGCTAACCCAGATGCTCAGGCTCTGCCATCCCCCTCTACCCCTGTGTCTCCACACAGGTCTCACTGTGGAACCCAGGTGGGCCTCGAATTTGGAGACCCTCCTGCTTCAACCTCCCAAGTGCCAGGATTATAGGCAGGCACCACCGCGCCTGGCTAGATCTCCACCATCTTAACTCTGAAACCTGCTCGTTCCCCAGATGTACATTTTTAGAAGAGCTGTTTGCTCCATTGGACTTCTGCCTCTGTCAGGGCACTGCTGTCTGCACCCCTGGCTTGCACGTGAAGCCCTGCTCCCTTGGCGCCGCACAGCCCTTGGCCAAGGAGCTCTCTGACCACTGAGGGCTGTGGACTTCTGTGAGCACTTGCTGCTGCCCAGAGCACACCTCAGTGTTCCAGGGACCCCAGCAGTGGATCCAGGACAGTGTCCTTACCATGAGAAGTGTAGAGCAGAGCCCTTGGAACCTCATCTGCCCAGCAGGAAGCACCCCACAACAGTTGCCATCTGGTCCTCAAGCAATCGGGGCTGTGTATGTGACCAGCGCTGGCCATGGGGGCCAGGTGCCCTGCTCCTAACTGCTCAGTTGCTCGAGTCCCCTGCCAACACCCACGGCTCTCGGGAGCCCTCCGTGTCCCAAGTCCTTGGCCCAGTGGTTCTTACTGAGCTATAAATACCAGTTCCCCTCCCGCCTCGGAGTAGCAACGCCAACTCCAGCCAGGACCTGAAACAGACGCCAGGCCGGGGTGGTACTGCCCGGAGCAGCCACCCTGCCTTTCTGCCAGGGAGGGCCTGTTCTCCGGGAAACCGCTAGAAACCAGGCTGCTTGCAATGGGATCCACAGCCCCTCGGCTCCCTGGGGCACCCAGCCCACTTGCAGTGAGGTCAGCCTTCCTGGCAAGCCGCTGCCCCTGGAGTGTGCTTCTGTGGGGCTTGGCCCAGCTCCCAGCAGGACCACATAGCTAGAATACCAGAGCTGGGGGAGGGCCGAGGGCCACGCCTCTGTCCTGGAGATGCCAGCCAGGCTGCGCTCCACCCCATCCCGCCCCAGTGGCTGTCTCTAGCCTCCGCCTCCGCCTCCTTTGCCAGCCTCCTCTGAGCCTGAGCCCGCAGTGCTGAGGTGCTGCCTTGGTCTGGCAAGCAGTCTGGGCACTTCGGTTAGTCATAGCAGTGTCTGAGTGTTGTTCATCCCCCAAGCCTGTGCCAGGGCCCTGCGGGATGCCTCTGTCTTGTGAGCAAAGGGCCCTGCCCAAGTGTCCTGGCGAGCAGAAGGGACAGCGCCTGCCACACAGCAGGCACTGGCCAGTGGCCACAGGTGCCCTCACGTTCAGCGCTGATGAGGCTGAGACTCCAGTACCGAAGTCACTTGCCCAGAGCCACGCAGGAGAAATGGTGTCAAGGGATCAGGCCCACATCCAGGTGACACAGCTGCTTCCTGGCTGTCCCACAGGAACCTGCGTGTTTCAGAAGTCCACTCAAGTGAGCACCCCAGCCAAAGCCTGCTGGACATGGGCCCTGGTCAGTGGGTTAGGAAGCCGCTTCCTGCACCGTTGGCTGTGCAGAGGCCCCCAGTGTGGAGTCAGGGCCTGCCAAGGTGCCCGGTCTGCTGCCTGCCAGGAAGCGCTGGCTCCAAAGGGGAGCCTTGCGCTAGGTGGCAGCAAGTGGGCAGATACGCAGGCCAAGGAGAGGCAGGGGGTGGAACAATGGCACCCAGTGCCTGTGAGCTGGCCTCACCTTGGGGCCCAGCCCTCACCCTGCTGCACCACCCTCGGCAGCTGGCAAAGTGTCAGGGAGTGAGTGTGGCACCAGCTTGGGTCCCAGGTGGGGCTCTGCACCCCAGCTCTCCCAGCCAGGCAGGGTGAGTGAGCTCTGGTGTCTGGTGGACTAGGATTGGCCTTGAGCTTGAGTTCGATGGGGAAAAGAAAGTGGTAAAAAAATGACGCGCCTAGGGCTGGCACCGTGAGTCTGGCATAAACAGCAGCCACCGCTCCGGGGTGAAAGGTGCAGCCTCACCAGCACTGACAGGTATCCGCAGCCCAGCAAGGCTGTGTGCAGGTGACCAGAGGGTGGCTCGCCCCCCGAGCCCAAGGCTAACACACAGCTGGACAGAGCTCCCTGAGGCAGCACGGAGCTCTGGCTGCCCATGAGTGTGAAACTTCATGGCTTCTCCCTCTCCTCCTTCCCACGGCCATGAGGGGGACACGGGATGGGACGCACATCTGTGGGAGTCCTTTCCGCGTCTACCATCCTGTCCCGCACAGCTGGCAGGGTGACGGCAGGGCTCTGCAGGCCACAGTGACATGATCGGGCTCTCGCCTGTGCGGCCAGCAGCTGGGCTGTGTGTGCTGGGCTGCAAGCTGTGGGCTGTTTTGGCTCCGCTCAGTCAGGTGACAGACTTTGCTGTCCCAAGAGAATTTGGGGAGCGTTGTCTGGTGGCTCTGGGTGACATCAGAAAAGTCTTATGATCACCAGGTTTGTTTAAGAACAAACCCCCAAAGGTAGGCGAAACAATTGGGTCGGAAGGGAGATTAACTCATTCCGATTCTTGGCATCGAAGTGTCGCAGTTCATCCCCTGGGTGTTTTTGAGGCTTTGAGCCTTCATTTCCCAAAGGGTTCAAGGCAGATTCCACTACTTTAGAAGTTGCAGCATTTGTCTTGGAGTAAACCAAAGATATTGGTCCAAAAGAGTCCCAGTGAATAACAGTGCGACGCTGAATGTAGCTCTGAGGCTCACGGGGGCACAGAGGGCCAAGGGCTGGGTTGTGGCCACAGAGGAGCGTGTGGTCCCCACGTGGGCGTCAGGGTGCAGGCCAGGCCCTGCCGCTCAGTCGCCAGCCTGCAGGCCTCTCCCCTCTGGGGAGCCCTGAGGCCACGGGGCCCTGGGGGATGGCCGGTTTGCTGGCGTGACCAGCCATCCTGGCCAGCACTGGCTTGAGCAGCCCTGCAGCCCGCAGCCACCGTTAACCTAATGACTCTTTCTCTTGTCTGTCTGTCTTCTCCTGCCTGTATCCTCGTTTTTGTTCGTTCCCACCTGGATTCTGTAGTACAAGTCTGTGTTTAGGTCCTACTCCCAGGACTTCGTGCCTCACCGCCAAGCTTCCGTCCAACCTTTCCTTCCGCCCACCTCCTCTTCCTCTCCACATTTCCCACCTGTCCACCTGTCTCCGAGCTCGGACTTGGCGGGCGCCGCCGTAGCCAGCCCGCCTGCCCGCACCGTGGATGGGCCTCTCTCATCTTCCCAGGAGAGCAGCTTCCATGGGAACCCTGTCTGCCTTCCTTCCGAAAGCCCTTTCACTGACTCGGTGAGCACCCGGCACACGCGTCCGCACGCGGCTGCATGGTTCCGCACAGCGGCGGCCCCGGGCCTCCCTCCGCCGGCAGCCCAGGCCTACCAGGGGCCCCTCGCGTCGCTGCTGGATGGACAGCTGCAGAGGCCCTGGGTGCCATCTGCTTCCAGAGCAGAGTGGGGTTTTTGACACAAAACTCCTGCCATACTAGGGATCAGGTTTTCCACAAACGGGTGAGTGACCGTCGGGAGTGAGCTCCGAGCGTGAGGGAGCGTGTGCCCCTAGCTGTCTGCGGCTGTGTGAAGGACGGCACGAGCCCTTGGGACGTGTGGCAGTGACAGGTGGAGGGTGGTGGCCCGGAGCCGAGACAGGCTGGCTTCCCATCCCGTGAAGTGGCCCCGCCACTGAGTGCAGCTCCCGATGCCATAGGGGACAGGAGGAGGGGTAGTTGTGCTGCCTGCACGTGTCACTTCGTCCCTCCTTACCAGGCACCCTGTGACCTCCCCTGTGACCTTGGGGTCACCTTTCCTGGCCAGGCTCCAGGGTGAGCCTTGAACCTTGGAAGAGGCAGCAGGACGCTTGGGTCCCCGCTAGCAAGAGGCCAGAGGTAGCCAGAGTAGCCTTGGCCCTGGCCCAGGGCAGTGTCCCAAGGGACCATGGACCCTTGGGCTCTAGGCCTTCCTTTCTCCCGAGGCTGCGTCCTGGTCTGGGCCCACGTGGCCCTCGGAGCGGGGAGGCTAGAGGCCTAGCCCACGGTCCTGCCTTTCGTCCTGTCTCCCCCAGAGCGAGAAGGCCAGCGAGGAGGCTGGTGAGGGAGAATACGTCAGCCTGTACTCCTCTGGCCAGAACAGTGTGGAGCGGGCTGGCCCTCGAGGAGTAAGTAACCTCGGGCAGTGGCCTGCTGCATGTGGCCCGCCTGGCACAGCTGGCCCTCCCAGGGCCGCTTCCCTGGCGCCTGCTTCTGTTTGGCTGAGCTCCCAGGCTCCCAGGAGCTGGCTCGGCGGGGCGGAGGCTGTGGCCTGCAGGTGGCTCCGCCACTCCTGCTTTGTGGGTGCAGTGCTGCTCGGCTGCTCAGGACCGGCTGCCGGGACGGCCACGTGGCCAATGTGGCTGCGCTTCTCCCAGGCCTTCCCCAGGGCCGAGCGCTCCAGTGCTCTCCCTCCCCAGCGCGCCCCTCGGCCGCTCCCAGGCAAGCTGGGGAGCCCAGCAGGGATGCGCTCCTCACTCCTGAGAGGAGCCCCTGCCTCCTCACCTCCTTGTGCGGCTGCCCCAGCTCCTGACAGTTGGGGGCAATGGTGCTTCCAAGCACTCAGCTTCATAAAACATGAGTGAGTTTGGAAGCTTCAGAGGTCACTGTTCCCGAGAGCCCGAGCAGAAGGAGCCCTCAGGAGGAAGCCAGGTCTGAGATAGTGCCCCCAGGGATCACCACACAGGCCCCACCCTGGAGAGCCCCACTTCTTAGTGGTAGCCCCGCTATAACTCAAAGGACCGATGTATGTGCATCCCACCTGTCCGCACTGCTGACCCGTGCCACCAGCATCATCCAGCTTGGCCATCCACCCCGGCCTGCTGGGCACATGGAGCACTGACTTTCCTACGGCGCAGTGCCCTCCCTGGCGGTGCTCCTGGCACCCACACCGCCCTGGTCTCTGGGGTGGATTAGCTGTAGCCTGGGACCATCACCGGGCGCGTTGTCACTGAGTGGGGTTGCAGCCGCGTGTGTGCACAGTGGGCCCCTTGGCACTGTCCCTGGCTGGGTGGCACAGCCCTCAGAGCCTCCCGCTAGGACATAGTGAGGTTCCACTGCACACAGTGGGGCTCAGAGCACCCCTGCGTTCAGGCCCAGACTCTGCCACTTGGATACTGTGTGGTCTTACACAGGGCTGTGGCCCCTGGCCCGGGATCCCTTGAACAGGGCCTTAGCTTCTTGAGGGCCAGGGAGGAAAGGGGCGTGGCTGAGCTCTGCAGACAGCCCGTTCTCCAGGGAGGCCGTCCAAGTGGCTTCGTCTGGGCAACAGCTGGCAGAAGCCCTTTCCTTCCAAAGGCGGAGTGCCAGTCCTGAGGGGTCCTGTGTTTCCTCTGCTTTCCGGTTTCCTCACTAACCTGCTCCCACCTTGCTTTGCTCCTTAGGGACCTGCATCCGAGCCACCTGTAGGCAGGACGCTGGGGAAACAGATGGGCCCAGGTACGGCCACCTGTCCAGAACCTAGCACTCCCTTCTCTCCACAGGAGTTGCCAACTGGGAAAGATGGACACCCCAGGGACCCCTCAGCGGGTGGCAGCACACCTGGCAAGGACAGCAGAGATGGCAGCGAGAGGTAGGAGGTGACCAAGGAGTGCCTGGTCCCCAGGGGCCGTGCATCTATGCAGAAGGGCCTGTGTGTTCATGCTGAGGGTCCTTCCTTCCCTGACACTCAAAGCAAAGCAGTGCTGGCCCAGGCTGGAAGCTGACTGACTGAGAAGACAGACCGCTGGTGGGCGCAGTGTCGCGCACTGGTGCTTCCCGCCGCGTAGCTGGCTTAGGAAGACCGCAGGTTCGAGCCTGGCCTGAGCAACTTCATGAGACCCTGTATCAGTTTTTGTTCTTTTAAAGCCAAAATTAAATAGAATAAAAATTTCTTAAAAATAAAAACTAGCTGGGCATGGTGGCTCATGCCTGCCATTCTAGCACTTGGGCGACTGAGACAGGAGGATTGCTCCTGGGGTACATTGCGAGTTCAAGGCTGGGCTGAAAAATTGGAAAACTTATAAATAACCACACCCACCAGGGGCACTGACGTGCATCTGATGTGCCTTCGTCTTGCAAAGCTAAGACAGCCTTGGAAGCTTGGGGTCCCAACAACCTTCCGAGCACCGAGAAGCAGGCATCCAGGGCGTGTGAGACCCACTCTGCTGCCTGCCCACCGCTTTCATTACCACAGGTGCCCCTGTGCCTGCGAACGTGGATGTGTTGCTAAAGCATCTTGAACATCAAGTACAGATGTTTTGACGCTCGGCCCCGAAAAGCCAGCTCGCCATTCCTAAAGGATAAAAAAATCCTAGTGGGCATGGTGACAGGTGCCTGTAACCTTAGTACTCAGAAGGCTGAGGCAGGAGGCTTCAGCCTGGGCTGCCCTGCAAGTTCAAGGCTGGCTCGGCCTAAATAGTGAGACCCGGACTTAAACAGGCAACCTGCAGCCCCGTGTAGAGGTCACCTGCATTGTCGTCACGTGAAGGCATGGAGGTGTGTCCCTCCTTGTCCATTTGCCTGCAGCTTTTTCACATTGCCAACCAAAGGTCCAACAGCGTGGCCTTGGGCAGACTTTGAGGATGGCTGGCATCGGCAGTGGGAACTGGCCTCCCTGCGGTCCCTCTCCTTCAATTTCTTTTTTTTTTTTTTTTTGAGGCAGTTTCACTGTGCAGTTCAGGCTGGCCTTGAACTCATGTTGTAGCCTGGGACAGCCTCAAACTTGCAGTGATCCTGTGCCTCAGCCTCCCGAGTGCTGGGATTACAGGGATGTGTCACCACGCCCGGCTCCAGTCCTTAAATATTGACTGTGCCCATGGCGCCCTTGCTGGAGCATGACTGTGGCCACCATAAATAGCCCATGGGATCTTCCGATCCCCAGAACCATCCATTCCGTTCACAGATGCGACCTAGAGCAAGGGAGGCGGGAAGTGGCCAAGCCACATAGCCAGTTAGCAGCAGCAGCTGCGGCAGCAGAGCTGGGAGCGTCTGAGCCTCCGGCTCCTCGTCCCAGCACGTCCGAGCGGCATGCAGGCCCCTCACACCCCTGAGCGGCCTGCACCACCTCAGCCCCTGGCATCGGGGCCCAGGGCCTGAGTGACCCTTGCCACACCAACCATTCTCCCTCCAGGGTCCCGAAGTCACCAGATGCTCTGGAGTCAGCTCAGTCAGAGGAGGAAGTGGACGAGCTGTCCCTCATCGACCACAACGAAATCATGGCCCGGCTGACGCTCAAGCAGGAGGTCAGGGCTCCCCAGCTTCCCAGCGAGTCAGGAGGGTCGGGGCTAAGGGGACCCGCGTGACCTTGGGTGTCTCCATGAGACCCACCTGGCCAGGTGTGGCTTCCAGGAGGCAGTGTGGCAGAGTCCCCACGTCCCATGGCTGCACCCCTGGGGTCTGGGCAGGCAAAGCCCCTGGCAGCGCTGTGCAGAGCAATCCGCCTCCACGCTGCTGGCAGAGCCTCGCTCAGCCTCTTCCTGGGGCGGGCGGAGGGGCAGGAGGGACGTGCAGGCCCGGCCCTTCTCAGAGGAGGTGCAGCCACCATAGCAGAGCCCACCTCAGCCTCGAGACACGAAGACCTGCTTCCTGGGCCCCACTGGTGGGAGCCTTGTGCCCACCTGTCATCTTCCAATGGCAAAAAGGCAGAGCCACCCTTGGCCCGCTTCTGGGCCAGGCAGGGGCAGCTGAGGATGGGCAGGCAGGGCTGGGAACCTGGGCTACTGGGCCACTCCTCGGAGGGACCTGGGCGTGGCCACCCTGTCCTCAAGATGCCAAGAGGTGGACACAGAGTGAGGCCGGCTCTGTCGCCTGCGGAGTCGCAGGACCCTGGCTGCCCTCCCAGCCCCCTTCCCTCTCTGCTGGCTCTAGGCCGGGTTCTAGCGCCTGTTCCCGTGTGGAGGTGGACTGGCTCCCTCGCCGGTCCCCTGAACAGCAGCACAGTGAGCATCTCTGACGCTCTGTGGCCCCCTGATGGTCACACAGAGGACCCTGTGATCTGCGTCACGGACAGGGATCTCACCCCCCTCGGAGCGGGTGCAGGCCTGGGGCTTGTGAGCACGAGCAGACGGGACCAGGGGCCGTGAGCGGGGTGGAAGCGTGGGATGGCACTGAGCACCACTGACCCCGTACACCCCCAGGGTGGTCACCTAGGGCTGCAGGACATCAAGTATCCTTGGGGAATGTGCCCTGGGCCCACACATGGTGTCTGTCCACCGAGTGTGGAGCCACCGGCAGGCTCAGGCAGCACAGCTGCCCCTGCTGGCCAGAGGACACTCCAGTGTCCTTGTCTCCCTGGCCCCGGCTCACGCCCCGCTTGGCTGTTCTCGCTCCAGGGTGATGATGGGCCCGATGTGCGTGGAGGATCAGGAGACATCTTGCTGGTTCATGCTACGGAGACGGACAGGAAAGGTACGGCAGCCTCGCCGGGCGGCCTTGTCTGTGCCGTGGTCTCACAGGGACCCCAGGGGCTGCCAGCAGGTCCGAACCTCCGGTCTGGTGGTGCTGGGCAGAGGAGGCACGGCCTGTCCGGAGCCTGCCCGCTGGGCGTGCTGTCCCTGGGGCAGATGGTACCGCCCCAGTGCCTTCAGGGAGGCCCCGGGGCGAGGGCAGCACCCTGGGTAATGACGTGCCGAACCAAGCGTGAAGCCCAGGTACCCCGGGCAGCTCCTGCACCTCTCCTGGTCCTTGAGCTGATCTAGTACTCCAGGCCACTGGACGAGATTGACGTGTTCCTCAAGGACAGTCCGGGTATGCCTGTGTCCTGTCCCTGGCCTCGTCATGGCCAGGACATGGCTTCCACAGGGCGAGGTCCACTGGCCTCACCGGCCCTTTGCGTCCTGACCACCTGGGAGGGCAGGGGCCATCGTTCCACCCAGGACATCCTGCTTCCAAGTCCTGTCCCAGAAGGACGGGGAGGAGAGCAGCTCACTGTGCAAAACCCGCACTCTGGAAGCTGAGGCAGGATGGCTGCAAATCTGAAAACAAATCCCCCTGATGGAGCATCGGAGAGATTGTTGGAGGACAAGTCACCCCACAGACAGGGGACCCTGCAGACTGGGGGCAGCGCCTCTGGCTGCAGCAGCCCCTCCCCACCGAGCCTGCTCCCCTAGGCCTCAGCTGCAGGTTCCCTGGGGCTGGGGCAGTGGGCGCTGACATCTGAAGAGCCCCTCTGGGTTAGCTTCAGGCTCCACTGACTAGTTTAAAATAGGGTTTTAGGGCCAGAGATTTAACTCAGCAGTGTAAGTGCCTGCTTGGCATGTGTGAGGTCATGAGTTTGATTCTGGGACCAAAAAATAAAATACAGTAGAGTTTTACGGCCAGGGATTTAGCGGGAAAAGCGCCTGCCTGGCAAGTGTGAAGTCGTGTGCTCGATCTCTGGTACCAAAAAACAATAAGAGTTTTAGCCAGGTGTGGTGATGCACGCCTATCATCCCAGCACTGAAGGGGCTGAGGCAGAGGGATCGCCAAGAATCCAAGGCCAGCCTGGGCTGCAAAGGGAGTTCAAGACCAGCCCGTACTGCATAGCAAGACCCTGCCTCAAAAAGACAAAAAATAATAAGAGTTTCACAGCAGCCCCACCCTGTCCTGCCCCGCTGAGCACCCGCTGCCCCCACAGACCTGGTGCTGTACTGCGAGGCCTTCCTGACCACCTACAGGACCTTCATCAGCCCCGAGGAGCTCATCAAGAAGCTGCAGTACCGATATCCTCACGCCTCGCCCACAGCCGGAGCCTGGGGCTGCCGGGAGACAGCGGGGCCAGGCCCCTTCACCCGTGCCAGCCAGGCAGTGCCGTCACCATGGGTGCTGCCCTCCACGGGCTCTGCGCCCCCAGGCTCGGCCCGGGGACCTGTGACCCCCCCACAGAGGTGGCAGGGAGGACCCCGGGGCTTGGAAGGGTACATACTCACATCCGTTGCCTCTTTCTCAAACCCAAGCCTGCCTGGCCCCTGACCAGCTTGTGATACCCTCTGCTGGGCAGCCACTGTCCCTCAGGCAGGACATCCTGAGCCCTCTACAGGCCCTGAGAACCTTGGGTCTGTGGGACAGATGCGGACACTTCTTGGAGTACAGGGTCCCCACCAGCCTCACACTGTCACTCTGCACCTGCTGGCCAGGCCAATCAGCAGAAAGTGGTCGCACACCTGCCAGACAGGCCACAGGTGTGATGCACTGTGCGTGCAAGGCCATTTCTGTATCATCGCCAAATCGTGTGGGGCCTGTTACATGAGCCAGGAACTGGGCTCAGCTCACGCCCAACTGCTCTGCCCCTCTGTCTCCTGGTCACAGGAGCCGGGTGGCCCTGAGATGCAGGGAGCAGGTGGGGCAGCATTGGGAGGTCTGGGGAGCCCTGCCTCGGAGCAGGGGGGCACCCTGAACACAGTCCTGGGGTGCATACTCCGGAGAGGTGGGGGGAGCCGCCCATGTGCCCTCCCTGGGACCAGGCGTGACTGCTACGGTGCACCATCTCCTTAACCCACGCCCCACCTATGAGAAGTTCTCACCCTTCGCCGACACGTTCAAGAAGCGCGTGAGCAAGAACACGTTCTTCGTGCTGGTGCGGGTGGTGGACGAGCTCTGGTGAGTGTTTCTCCCGTGCCTCGGGCAGGGCGGCCTTCCCTCCCTGTAGGACTACATGACCACTGTAGGCCCACCACCCGCGCCAAGGCCCTCGCGTGACTTGTCCCCCAGAGCAAGGCGAGAGGCATTAGGGCCACCCAGGCTATGCAGCCCTCCTACCTGGGCCAGGTGCCCCTCAGTCACATTCTGAGCCCAGGGCCCTCAGAATTTGCGCACTTGTCTGCTGCCGTCCCCGCCGTGGCCTGCACCCTCCACCCTGAACACGTCTGCCTCAAGCAGCCATCACCCAGGTGCCAGAGTTAGGGGACGCAAGAGCCAGTGCTGGCCTGATGCCCAGGAGAGGGCCTCAGCAGCCCCCTGAGGGCTGGGCGGTGCCCTCCGTGTCTGCGCACCCCACAGCCTGAGCGCGCGGGATTCCTCTCTGTTGCCCAGGCCTGCGAAGCCCCAGTGAGGCCAGGGCCCGCCCTGTGTGCCGGGCGAGTGGCTGGGATGTGCTCCCGGGACAGGTGTGCTCCCGGGACAGCCGCCCTCTCCCGACCCCCACCGGGCCCCCCGCCCACCCTCACCCCTTGCCGGCCCCC
Organism: Hydrochoerus hydrochaeris; assembly: GCA_004027455.1. Taxonomy (NCBI): domain Eukaryota; kingdom Metazoa; phylum Chordata; class Mammalia; order Rodentia; family Hydrochaeridae; genus Hydrochoerus; species Hydrochoerus hydrochaeris. The sequence goes on from PVLA01006575.1 coordinate 83,169, forward strand.
AGCCTGGTGGAGCTGACAGAGGACATCCTGAAGCTGCTGATGGAGCTGGTCTTCCGCCTGGTGTGCAGTGGGGAGCTCAGCCTGGCCCGCGTGCTGCGCAAAAACATCCTGGACAAGGTGGACCAGAAGAAGCTGCTGCGGTGCGCCAACTCCGACCAGCCCCTGGCGGCCAGGGGCGTCGCAGCCAGGTGAGGAGCCTGCTGCCCAGCCCATGAACTCGAGTCCCCTGGCGGACAAGGTGCCTTGGAGAGCCCTGGGCACCCTGGTGCTGGGCCTCAGCCCTGGGCCTTGTGTGGGGTGACAGTCATTAGCACGGAGTGGGGCAGGAGTCTGGGGCCCATCGCGACCCCAGGCAGCACGCGTGAAGGGGCCGGCACTGCCTCCCAACCCTCCTGCCCATTCCCAGGAAACTGGGCGTGGCCCGGTCTCCCACCTGTCCCCATGCACCATCCAAGGGTGGCTGTCAGCCCCAGTGCACAGAGGAGTGCAGCCCAGAGGGGTCCTGGGGCCTTCTGAGCTCTGGGAGCCGGGTCTCCCATGCCCTGCAGGGGTGAGAAAGGCAGGCCGGCCTGTGTCCAGAGAACTCTGTGGCCCTTGCCCTCCGGCTGCAGAGCGAGGTCGGGGCGGCAGGTCCTTCCCCCACACACCTGGAGCCTGGGGCGGAGCCTGACAGCGCTGCCCCCTGTGTCCCCAGGCCCGGGACCCTGCATGATTTCCACAGCCACGAGATCGCTGAGCAGCTCACACTGCTGGACGCCGAGCTCTTCTACAAGATAGAGGTATGGAGAGTGGTGGCCCGGGACGGCCCGCTCCTCACAGCGAGCCGGCACTGCAGTGTCTGGCCTGTCGCCCTCTGCAGATCCCCGAGGTTCTGCTCTGGGCAAAAGAGCAGAATGAGGAGAAGAGCCCCAACCTGACCCAGTTCACGGAGCACTTCAACAACATGTCCTACTGGTGAGCGGGGCGCACTGCGGCCCTGCAGAGGAGGGGCCAGAGCCCCCACCCGCCCCGGGGCTCACTTGCTGCTTCTGTCCACGTTCCGGCAGGGTCCGGTCCATCATCATGCTGCAGGAAAAGGCCCAGGACAGGGAACGGCTGCTCTTAAAGTTCATCAAAATCATGAAGGTGACAGTGCTGAGCCCCCAGGCAACCTCCGGCCCCTCCGGAGCCCAGGGCCCTTGGCCCCATGCCCGCCTCATGCTCCCTCCCCCACAGCACCTGCGGAAGCTGAACAACTTCAACTCCTACCTGGCCATCCTCTCGGCGCTGGACTCGGCGCCCATCCGCAGGCTGGAGTGGCAGAAGCAGACCTCAGAGGTGGGGGCGGGGGCAGCCTGCGGGGCTGAGCAGCTTGGTCCCTGCCCTGCCCACACTTCCTGTGTGGAGGGCTTGCGGGTGGTTCTGGGGTGTCCCGTTCCTGTCCTGGCTCCTTGCAGCCAAAGACACCCCCTCGGCCTGGGATGAGGCGGGTGCTGCAGGGCCAGGGCGAGGGGCACGGCAGGCCCAGAGCAGAGTCACCCTCCGCCGAGAGGGGCATTTCCCACGGACCGAGAGGCTCACCGCCCTCTCCTCCTGTGCAGGGCCTGGCCGAGTACTGCACGCTTATCGACAGCTCGTCCTCCTTCCGTGCCTACCGGGCCGCCCTCTCAGAGGTGGAGCCCCCGTGCATCCCCTACCTGTGAGTCAGGCGCTAGGAGGGGGGTCCGGGCCCCAGTATGCTTCGAGTACCTGCCCAGTCACAGGCCCCCACGGAGGGAAGGGGCGAGAGGATCCTCGCACTGTTTCCCCACTCCACCCCAGGCCAGCATGGGGCTGCTCTGTTACTGTCACCACAGGAGCCCATGGCGGCCCGGGCTACGGGAACCCTGGCCCTTTCCTTGGGGACTTCCTACGTCGCCGAGCCTGCACGTGAGGGCTCTGTCCCCTGCGGGGTTGGGTCGTGTGTGCTTTACTGTTTATCTCACAGTTGAGCTTCTGTCCCCCACTCCACTGTGGACACAGAGGCTCCCCAGCAGCACCCTGGGACCACACCGACACCCAGGGACTTGCAGGGGCCACAGTGTGGAGTCCAAGTGGTGACAGGCAGGCACCCTGGGCCTGCGCTGGGCTGGAGTTGGTCACCACTGCCGGCCAGTCCTGGTGCCCTGGCCTACTTGCAGCGTCCCTGCTGCCCTCTGAGTTGGTCTCTGGTGGTAATGGGCTTCTCTGCCGCCATCCCAGGGGTCTGATCCTGCAGGACCTGACCTTCGTCCACCTCGGCAACCCTGACTATGTGGATGGCAAGGTGAACTTCTCCAAGCGCTGGCAGCAGTTCAACATTCTGGACAGCATGCGCTGCTTCCAGCAGGCGTGAGTGCCAGGCGGCCCTGCTGGGCTGGCAGGGTGGGCGCGGGACCGCGGGCCTCCCTGGCTCCAGGACGGTGGGGCTGGCGGGGCTGGCGGAGCCCCGGGGTCGCCTGCCTGGTGCCGGCGTCTGTCGACCTGGGTGACGGCGGCCTCCAGGCCCAGTAGCTGGCCCTGCAGCTCCTGCGAGGTGCTGCCCAGGGCCCTCTGAGGGCATGTGGCTGCCGCTCCCCACAGGCATTACGACATCCGGAGGAACGATGACATCATCAGTTTCTTCAACGACTTCAGCGACCACCTGGCCGAGGAGGCCCTGTGGGAACTGTCTCTGAAAATCAAGCCGCGGAACATCACCCGGAGGAAGACAGACCGGGAGGAAAAGACCTAGGAGCGGCCGTGCCAGGACCAGAGCGCCCCAGAGGGCCAGAGAGGACTCGGACTGCCCCGCACAGCCGGGCGCACAGGCAGCTCTGCTCCGGCTCCGGCTCCCTCCTGCAGGAGCTGCCCGGCCCTGGCGCCCCGGCCCGTGGCGGAGGAGTACAGCGGCAGGCGGGCTCGGGACTGACCTCAGCGCTGCCCCCTCTCCTGCCTGTTCTCGGTGAGGGGGTGCAGGGCAGGCAGACGGGCGGGCAGGGTTCACTGGAGTGGGGAACGGTTGGCTGCCAACCAGGCCCCGCCCTGTCCAGTGCACAGCGCGACACCCCCACCTGCCACCCCGCAGCCCCAGCACAGGTCCCCCCATCCCCCGCTGTCCGCATTGCTTGACCTCTGGGAGCAGGGGCGAGGGCAGCAAGTAGGGCTTGGCTGCCACGAGCGCCCTGTGAGGGCTGCCCCTCCACCATGCTGCTGTGTGCCTTAAACTCCACCTCCCGCCCGCCCCGCCGGGCCCAGCAGGTTGGCGGGGGGGGGGGGGGGGGCGGCGCTGCAGAGCAGAGGGGCTGAGCCCTGGCAGCGCCCCTCCCCTCCTCCACCAAGGTTGACAATCGGCCCAGCGGCCAAATGCCCCAAGGAGCCACCTTATCCACCTGGCACCATGGCTGCCAACCTGGGCCAGCGGGCAGGTCAGTCCAGAGGTGCCACCAGCCCTGTGCCGCTTCCCTCCCGGGGCAGGGTCGGCCAGGACCGGCTTCCGCTTCCCGGAAGGAGGCGGGGCAGAGAGCGGCGCCGCCCGTGCTGTGCTGTGCTGTGCTGTGCTATGAGCAGGACCCCACCGACCGAGTCCTCCCCGTCCCTGAGCAGCTGTTTCCCGGGTGGGGCTGCTCCCACTCCCTCCTGGCGGTTCTGCCACCCGTCCTGTAAATAGGGAGGCGGAGACAGCTGTCACCAGGCCCCCTCTGGCAGCTGTCCTGCTGCTGGCCGGAACCTGTCACTTTATTATTTAAGCAGTGTGCGTGTGTGGCCGCAGTTTATTAACAGTATTGTGTGGGTTGGGTTTTAGTTTGCACCCCCTCCCGGAAGTCCTCCCGTTTCAGCCCCTGCCTCCTCCTCCCGGCGGGCCTGCTCCGTGTGCCGGGGCCTGGGCCATGGGAGCGGGCAGCCCGCCCTCCCGCTGTCCTGGAGAGGCCATGTCAGGCCGGTGCTCCAGCACGGTGCTCCCAGGGGCCAGGGCAGCGTCCCTCAGTGACCGTTGGCCAGCGTGGGCATGCGTCCTGACCCGAGCAAGTCCTAGGGCCTCAGCCCGCTGGGGACACTCAGGCCTCCCTGTGGGTGCTGTGGAGCAAAGCCCAGACCCCACCTCCAACTCCCATGACCTCCCGTGTCACAGCGTCACAGACCCCACTGTGGTCTGATGGTGGCATCTTCCTGCAGACATTTCAAATGTGTAATTTTTATATAAAAGAAATAAACAGGTGAACGCTGCCCGAGGAGCCGCCCATCTGCACGGCCCCAGGCCCGGGGGCCTGGGTCACAGTCTCTGGCCCCAGCCTGCTTGCCGCAATTGGGCAGTTGGGCTCCTTTCCAGAACGTTCGCTGGGCTCGCCATCCCCTCCTCACCCCAGGTCCTCTGGAAAAGGAGCAGGTCTGTAGCTGGCCCCAGCTCCCCGAGATCCATCCATGAGCACTCCCTCCCCAGACCCCTGTCCTCTCCTGTCCAGAGCCTCTGTGTCCCCTCCACGCTCCCAGAGCCATGCTGTGTCTGTCCTGTCACCCCACCAGCCTGGGGACCCCATCCCAACACCTCCCCTGCAGGGAGACCTCACCCCTGAACTGCTGCAGAAGGGGTGGCAAGAGTGGGGGACCCACTGGACTCAGGACAGATGCCACCCCAGAAGGCCAGCCTGGGCCTCTCTGTACGTGAGGGGGCAGTGGTCCCCCAGGAGTCACACTGAGACAGTTCTGACCTGGGCCAATGCTCCCGTGAGTGCCTAGGGGTTCGAGTCTAGCCAGGAAGCCCCTGCCAGCCCCAGAGGACTGGGCCCCCGTCACCCCAGCAGGCCATTCTGCCACACCTGCCTCGGACCTCAGCAGGGAACCCAGAGGTCCAGAGAGGGACCTGGGTGCCCCTTATTCCTCCACCGCCCTCTCCCAAGCCCGCCAGCAGTGCCACGGCCCTCATCTGGCCCCGACACCCAAGGACAGGAGGCAGCTGGCCTGGGTGGCTCCCTGGGGCAGCTGTTGTGGACGTGGACTGAACACGAGAGTCCCAGAAGGTTCCCACCCAGGTCCTGCAAACCTGCGTGCTCAACAGGGCCCAGGGGACTCCGGTGCCTGCATCGGGGACCACAGCACCAGGGGGACAGGCCATGTGTGGCAGTGATGTGTCTGCTCTGACCAGGCTCTTCCTGTTGGGGCCCAGCGCACACAGGCAACAGGCTGGGGGTACAGCCCTTGGCCAACGAGGGCCTGAGGGACCCTGGTGGGAGGGGGCACCCGGCAGGCTCTTACGACACAGGAACATGTCCGCCAGCCCCTCTTGGGTGCCAGGCACCTATGTGGCCCTCAAAGGAGCAAAGTCACAGCCCCTGGAAGAGCTTCAGGCGGAGCACAGTATACACAGGTGAGGTCACAGCACACCTGGAGGCTGAGGCGGGAGGGTCATGAATCTGAGCCGAGGTTGCCACCTTAGTCACTTAGCAAGACTCTGGCTCAAGATAAACGCTGAAGGCCTGCACGGAGCCAGTGTGGAGGCCCTGGGTCCCACCCCAGGACAGAGGGACAGAGCTGCAGCCCTGGTGTGAGGGGTGCTTGGGAACACCCAGCCCCGCCTGCACCCGCCCCCAAAAACAGAGGGTCACACATCTTGCCCTGGTGCAGGTGTGGGGTTTGGGCAGAGGGTGGAACCCAGGCGTCCTCCACAACAGCTATGTCCCCAGACCGCCTCAGTTTTGTTCATTTCTGGAGGATTTCATGGGCTTTTTTGTTTCGTTTTTTGAGATAAGGTCTTGTTATGGCCTCAAACTCAGGTGATCCTCCTGCCTCAGCCTCTTGAGGGCTGGGATGACAGGTGTGTGACACCACACCCAGCAAAAAAGCTAAGGTTTGGTTTGGTTTGGTTATCGGGAATCAAACTCAGGACCTCATGCCTGCCAGGCAGTCACTGTGCATCTGAGCTGCGTCCCAGGACCCTCGTTACTGTTTTGAGACCGGGCCCCACAAAGTTGCCCAGACTTTGGCCTTCAATTAATTAGAGATTCTCCTGCCTCGGCCTCTGAAGCGGTGGGATTGATAGGCATCAAAATCCGCCCCAACAGGGTGGGCCAGTGACAAGCCAGCTGGTCTGCGTGCACTGATCCTTGGCCCCGCCAGCAGTGCCTGGAGACCGGGCCTGAGCTGGGCTGGAGCAGCCAGCGCCATGGAGCCGGCCAGTACCAGAACGTGCTGGGCACTCCCTTCCAGCCAGCATGTGGACCTGCGGGGCACCCGGCAGGAAGCGGCGAGCTCCCTCGAAGGAGACCGTGTGTAGGAACCCCCTCTGCACGGCAGTGAGGAGGGGACACAGCAGGCACGGAAGCCCCTCGCAATGCCAGGGGAGCGTGCTGAGAGACTGACCAGCACTGCTCACGGGCAGCAGGAGAAGGGGTCAGGCCGGGCGCGGTGGAGCACACTGAACTCCCAGGAGGCTGAGGCAGGTGGACCTCTGTTTCGTGTCTCTCCTTGCTGAGACAAAATACCCGACATCCAAAGGGAAGGAAGGAAGGAAGGAAGGAAGGAAGGAAGGGTTTGTTTAGCTCACAGTTTGTGGAGTTTTCACAAAAAAAAAACAAAGGACAGATCTGAACTTGAACGAGCTAAGAGGAGGAAGGAGGACCTTCGGGAGTGGAACCCCTGGTACTAGTGAAAAGCGTTGTCCATAACGGAAAAGATAGGTTTGACCCCATGAAAGGAGTTGTTTCATTTTGTTCTGAGACAGGGTCTGGCTAAGTAGTTCAGGATCTTTAAGCTGGCCTTCAACTCATGGCGTCCTCCTGCCTCAGCCTCCAAGTATGGGGACGACCGGTGTGGTGTGCAGCTCCACATGTGGCTGGGAAGAGCTCTAACCTCCGACCTCCCCGTGGTCTTCAGCCCCCTCAGGCAGGGCCCCTTAGAAACGCAGAGCTCTGGGCTCAGTAAGGAGCAGAGTCCGAATTTTAATCAGGTCCCTGGGAGACTCAAGCACATTCAACATGCCAGGCGCCGGGCCGGGTGAGTTTTCCACTCTGCCCAGAGAGGACCTGCAGAGCCCGGCTGGGGCATAAGAGCCAAAGGTCACAGGGCTGGGGACAGGCTGGGGACCGGAGCTAGGCAGGGCGGAATGGGCATGGGCCCAGCAAAGCCATCAGCAGTGGTGGCTCTGACAGTGTCACAGCTCAGCGTGCACTGCGGGCAGAGCTGCCCAGGGCCAGCGGTGTCTCAGACAGGCCGGGCCAGGCACCAAGCCCAGCTGTGCACAGATGTGACCTGCTCACGGGAAGGGAGCAGGAAGAGGCAGGGTCCCCTTGAAGTCACCCAGGGAGCCACTTGCTGTGGACTGAGCAGACACGGGCCCCGGTTTCCAGGCATGGGGTTAGCAGGGGCCCGGCTGTCCCCTGCCCCTGTTCCCTCCAGCAGCCATCAGGTGGAGGCCGCTGTCCTCCAAGGGCAGCTCTGTCACCAAGTGGGGCTGGAGGTCAGGAGTCCTTCTCGGAGGCTCCACACAGAGGGCTCGGTCCTGCCACAGTCTCTCAAGGTCAAGGCGAGGTGAGGACCCCAGACAGACTTTGGAGCAGGCTCTGGTGGTCCAGGGCCACTGCAGGGGCCACAGCCCAAGGACGCTGGCCACATCTGCCCTGTCCTTTGCCCTCTGTGGGTGACAGCCAGCCACTTGGGGACCCAAGACCACAGAAAGGGGCGGCCCTCTCAGCGTCCTCAGGGCAGGTAAAGGGCCACCACCACGTAGAGGACCCAGCTGGTGGACACGAAGACCCCGAAGAACAGGCTGGCGAGCACGAGCAGGCGGGCCTTGCGTGACGCCTCCTCTGCCTGGGCCAGGTCACCCCTGGCCAGCGCCGAGCGGGTCTGCAACGGGACAGCAGTGAGGGGGACCCACAGGGACCACACCACCCACTTGGGGAAGAAGGGACAGAGGCTGGGCGTGGGAACGAGCTGCCACCGGCCTCCAGAGCCCCAGGGGAGCTGTGCTGACAGCCTCGGCTCCCCTCGGGCCTGAGCGGGGCCCCCGGGTGCCACCCAATCCCCAGGGCCACAGCCTGCGCCCCGTGTGAAGTCAGTAAGGCTGGAGGGAGGGTGGATGGACAGACAGCAGGAGGGGTGGCGGCCGGAGGGAGGAGTGCGGACGGGGCGGGGGCTGGAGTGGCTGATAGCGATGATGGACAGACGGACACACAGCGGGTGGGTAGATGGACAGGTGGATGGTGAGTGGGGGAACCATGGGAGGGTAAGTGTGTGGATGGGGGACGGGCTGAGGGGTGGACGGCAGGGTGGGTGTGATTATACCAGTGGAAAGACGGGTGGACAGATGGGCAGGTGGATGCGTGCGTGAGCGGCTGGGTGGGCGGAAGGACTGGTAAGCTGGTGGATGGTGGACAAATGGACGGGAGGGCGGGTGCTGCTGGGGAGGCGGGCGGCTGGCCAGAGGGAGCTGGACAGGAGGGGCAGGCGGGGGCGGGAGCAGACCAAGCCGGGCAAACCTGCAGCCTGGCCACGGGGGCAGGGGCAGGAGCAGGGACAGCTGCCCAGAGACCCGTGGCCCTGGCGGAGGCCCCGCCCCACCCACCTCGTGGGAATAGACCAGGGCGAGCAGCCCAGAGAGCAGGCAGCAGAAGAGCGTCACCAGCACCGACTCGGCCATGTAGTCCTTGGGCGGCGGCCTGTGCTCCACTGGGGCCACCACAGGGCTGCAGTACTGGGGACAGGAGGGGACTCGGCTCCGCCCTCCTGGGGACCACGCCCTCCTCCCACCGCCGGTCGTTTCCTTTTTTCCTTTCCTTCTTCCTATTTTCTATCTTTTACTTCCTGTCCTCCCTCTCTCTCTCCTTGCTTCCTTCCTGGCTAAATTGCTACATAGCCCAAGCTGGGATCCTCCTGCCTCAGCCTCTGTGTTCTGAGATCACAGGCAGTGGCCAGCACACCCCATCAGCCATCCCCTCCCGCCCGAGGTCCCTGAGCCTCCACCATTAATGCTGCCTTCTCCCCCATGTAGCCAAATCCTGTCCACCCCAGGGTCAGCCGCCCTGCCCGCCTTTGCTGTGTCCTCCTCTGGGAGCGCCCCCTCCCCTTCTCCTGCCTGAACTCCTATTCATCCCTCAGAACCCAGCCGCCCTGCCCCAGCTGCGCGGGCGCTCACCGTGGGGAAGGCGAAGGCGCTGGGCGCTGCGGGCGGCGGGAAGAGCGGGCCGGGCGGGAAGAGCGCGGCGGGCGCGGGCGGCAGCAGCACGGGCGGCGGGAACGGTGCGAAGAGCGCGGGCGCCGCCTTGGGGTCCGGCGGTGCGTAGGGCGGGGGCTCAGCCGTGAAGCCGATGTGCGGGGCGCTGCGCTCGCCCTTGGGCCCCGGCGACAGGGACGGGACGGTGAGGTCCGCCGCGGGGCCCGGCTCGCCGTCTCCCGCCGCCACCGCGTCCTCTTCGGGCGCGCGGGCCTCGCCCAGGAGCCGCGGGCGGCATGGCAGCTGCGGGAGCGCGGGGTCCGCAGGGTCCGCGCAGCGCTCGGGGCTCTCAGGGTCCTTGGGGTGCGCGGGGCTCGGCGAGTCCTCGGAACAGGCGGGGCTGCCGCCCCCTTTGGTGTCCGGACCTGAAAGGAGACAGGAGTGACCGCCCAGGGCCCCGTTGCCTCTGAAATTTTTAAAGTGACCCACCCAGGTGTGGCTCACACCTGTAATCCCAGCACTCTGGGAGGCTGAGGCAGGAGGGTTGCTATGAGTTTGAGGCCAGCCTGGGCTACATAGTGAGACCCTGTCTCAAAAACCCTAAGATAAATGAACAAAAATTAGGAAAAAAAATAATAACAGCACCTCCAGGAAGAAGCAGGTGCTAGTCACCAGCACCCTGCAGAGTGGCCTTTGCTTGGTGTGGGCCTGGGCCCTCCTCGAAGACCCCAACCAGTAGGAGCCACCTGCCAAGGCCTGTGTGTGAGCAGGGAGCCTGGTAGTCTGTCCCTGTCACAGCTGTGCCACACCTGGCTCCCTGGCCACGAAACCCTGAGGAAAAGCCGCCACCCATTTAATTTGGGGATGGAAACTGGCCACAGGTAACCGATGCAACTAGTACTCAGTGAAAAGGAACCATCTCAGCCGAGGCTGGGGACACACACCTGTGATCCCGGCACTGCGGGAGGCTGAGGCAGGAGGACCACCAGTTCCAGCCCAGCGTGGGCAACTTGGTGAGACTCCATCTCAGAATAAAACCTAAACAAAGGGCTGAGGATGTAGTTTGCAGAGGCCCTGGGTTCCCTCCACAGTTCCACCAAAAAAAGGAATGAATTTTTTTTTTTTTTTTTTTTTGTACCTGGGATCAAACTCGCAGCCTTGCGCTTGCCAGGCTGGAGCTTATGCCACTGAGTTAAATACCTGGCAGGAATAAACTCTTGATAGAAAAACAAAACAAAACATAAATCTCACCACCATTATGTTGGGTGAAATCAACTGCTAGGCAACTCCACTGTGACTGTGTTCTAGAAAAGTCTGCCCTGAGGAAGGATGAACAGGGGCTGCCTAGGGCTCCGTGCAGGGAGGAATCACCACGGGTGCACGAAGCTCTTGGGCCAGGGGTGTAGCTCAGCGGCACAGCACCTGCCTGGCAGGCGTAAGGTCCTGAGTTCCAGTCCTGGTACAAACACAAGCTCTCCGGGATGTCACATCCCTTTGACGTGGCAACCGCCTTGTGGGTGCCTCATAGTCCAAGCGATCAGAGCCGTGTCTTAGACACGTGCAGGTTGCTGAGCTTGGATCAGACCTCAGAGTCAAAACAGTAAACAGAACTATGCAGCCCGAGCTGGCTCGAAACTTATGCCAGTCCTCCTGCCTCAGCCTCCAAGTGCTGGGATTCTAGGCATGGGGCCACCATGCCTGGGGGCAGAAAGCTTTAAATAAGTACTTGTATGACAGACTGCTCGGTTAGGCAGAAATTCGAGGCAGTCAGTCAGGGCGGCCCTGGAGGGGCTGGTGCCGGGGAGGGGCGCGTCGGTAGGAGGCCGGGCCTCAGGATAAAGAGGCAGGGACCGGGCCTGCTCACCTGCCCCAGGGACTCACAGGAGACTGCAGCTGGAATCACCAGGGCCATGACGTCCAGACAGACATCGGTCCCCCGGGCGGCTACCAGGACCCCTGACTCATCTCTTCCAAAAAGTGGTCCTGGCCTTTCCAGGTCAGCACTGCCTCAGTGGCCACCCTGGTTCCTCTCTGGTAGACCCCGGTTTCGCACTCGCCTCGTGATTCTGGAAAACTCCCTCTGGAAAGTGGGGTCCAGGACAGCCCTCCTGCCCTTCGGGAGCTCTGTCTCTCAGTAACTATTCCTACCCTGAACCTCCACTGTTCTTGGAATTCATTCTTCCATCCTGAGGAACAGAACTCACCGCACCAGCCGTGCGGCAGGCTGGGAGCTACGCTTCCCGTGCGTCACCTGGGCGTCCCGGCAAGAGAACCGGAGGAGGCACGAGTTTGCTTTTGCTTCATGGATTCAGGATTGTGACTAATCAGACACTGGCTTGTCGATTGCTTACGCCTTGAATTTTGGTGCCTTGTCTTTTTATGCATTGCTTTTATTAAAATGAGCATAAATTTGAGAACAGGAAGCTGGGGGGGGGTGCATGTCTGTAACACCAGCACTCGGGAGGCTGAGGCAGGAGGATCGATGTGAATTCGAGACCAGCCTGGGCTATAAAGTGAGCTCAAGTCCAGACTGAACTGCATAGTGAGACCCTGTCTCAAAAAGACAAAAGACAAAAAAAAAATTGAAAACACGGGAAGATTATGGTGACCCTTTGATGGGACACTACTTTTGGAGGCATGGCCTTGTGTTCCTGTCTCGTGCATGCTGCATTTGGACTCCTGAGTGGCTGAACTTGCCGGCGCGCCTTGCTTACCGTTTGACGCCTTAGACAACAGTGCTAGAAAAAAGACATGAGAGCGCACCCTAGTGGACTTTGATCAGAAATGCTGTAAAATGGGTCTTCTGAAATCTAGTTTGTATTTAGAAAATATACCTGCTGGGCCTGGGCTTTAGCTCAGCTCAGCGGCGTCATGGGTGAGATTCAAAGGAACTATTTCCTAAGTACAGTATTTTAGGGACCAAAACACACTTCATTAAAGGGAAAATCTCCAACCTCCTGACTTGACTCGCTGTCTCTCCCCTCTTAGGTCTGGTTTTCATCCTTTATCCTTTTTTGAGGCAAGGTCTCATTATGTAGCCCAGGCCGGATGAGCCACCACGCCCTGCTGGTTCTCATCATTTAGGTGCTATGTAGTAAACATTATATCTTTTTTTTTCTCCGGGTACCAGGGATCAAACTCACGACCTTGTGTTTGCCAGGCAGGTGCTTGTGCAGCTGAGCTAAATCCCCGGCCCTATGTGCTATGTAGTTCAGGCTGGCCTTGGACTCACCATGTGGCCCAGCCTGGCATCATTTTCACTAATAAACTGGGGTCTCGGGCCGGGGATTTAACTCAGTGGTTTAAGCGCATGCCTGGTAAGCGCAAGGTCGTGAGTTTGATCCCTGGTACCAAAAACCAAAACAAGAAAAATAAATCGTGGTTGTTGAACAGGGGGTGTAAGTTTTGACCCGTAAGCTTCGTGTGTTGCAATACAAAGGGATAGAAACTGTAGAGTGGAATTTGGATAAAACTTAGCCTGATTTTTTTGCTAAGGAAGATTGCCTCGGTGATTAGCTAGATGTCAAAACTGTTTGGAAGGCCCAGGGCAGGACATTTTCAAGCCCTTACCCAACTCCACCTCTAGAAGCCATCTCTCTCTGGGGCAGGAAGAGCTCCAGCCACTTACAATTTGCCCTGTGATTTTCTTTCTCACAATAGGAGAGCAGTTATTCCGGTCCCTTGATTAATGGCTTGGTTTTGCCAGCAAGCCTTCCTCCTTTAAACTTGACTGTGATGGGTGGCATCAGCCGTAGCTTGGGCTTTTGGAGACATATGTCCGAGTTAGAAGTGTAAGGCTGGGACCTGGAAGGGGCGGCCAGTCCAACCCGACCTCGCTTCCGGTCTCTCTCCAGGTGGAAGCCATCTGCTCTGGAGCAGGTCACCTTGGGGACACCTTGAGAGGATTTAGAAATCAAGTAGGGATGGAAAGGGGCGGCCACTTTCCCCTTGTATTTCGGATGGGGAACTCGGCATGGAATTCTCTCGCTCCACTGCAGGGCCTTCTTAAGCACTGGAAGTTGTTCACCCTCACATCCTGAGGAGGGGCTGTTTACTGTTTTTCTGCACCCATGCATGGCCTGCCTGCGCCTAGAGGCAGAATGGAATGAAGAGGGAAGTATGGGGTCACTGCTGTCCCGTGAGAGGGACACCGGTCACTTTGTGCTCAGCCGTCTGTGCATTAGGAGCAGATCATCCTGACTTATGCAAATATAAACCTCTGGGAAACCAGACACCCCGGCCCTTGAGGCACCAGGAGGTACACCCACTGTCACTGAGCCCGGGGCTCCCCCTACCCACCCCTTTGTGTCCTAAGGGTGATGCTCGAAAGCGGCGGCAGTGTCAGCGTCAGCGAGGCCTCTGCTGAGCCCGACCCACCCTTAGCTGTGCACAAGCCCCTCGAGGACAGCACCAGCGCCCGGTACAGGAAGGGACCGGCTCGCCCAGCCACACCTGTGTCCCTGCGGCCTTCTCTCTCTCTGTGACCCCAGACAGAGCCAACAAGACCTGGCACCAGTTCCCGATGACTCTAATCAGTATCTAAAGGACTTCAGCGACTTACTGAGGCCGATGAGCCAGACTGGGGAGGCACAGTGTTGACTTTAAGTCAGACGCTGAGTGCTAGTAAGAGGTAGCAACGTGCCACACTGCTATTGCATTCGGAGGTGAGTACGGTGCTGTTTGTTTCAGGAGGCAGCCAGGGGCCAGCCGGCTCCTCCCGGAGTCCAAGGCATCCCTGCCCAAGACCCTTGTCCACTCTTCATCAGGGGAAAGATGAAAACCACTCTGCCTTCTGAGGTCGTTTTTAAGAGGTATTCATGAAACATATCCCTCCCTCCTGGCTGGATGGAAGGACAGATGATTCACTTTGTTTGTTTGTTTGTTTGTTTGTTTGTCGAGACAGGGTCTTGCTATGTAGTTGAGGCTGGCCGTGGACTATGTAGCCCAGCCTGCCACTGAACTCACAACAACCCTCCTGCCTCAGCCTCCCAAGTGTTAGGCTTACAGGTGTGCACTGCCACGCCCAGATTATTCCTGAAGATGGGTCCATTGCCCAGTCAGCCTCAGATTCTAGGCGACCACCACAGCAGATGGCCTTTGGGCCACGCAGCTCAGCAGACACTTCAGTGAGAGCCACTTCCTCGGTATTTTATAATCAAGACCAGGAGGAGGCCAAGGTGGGTAGACAAAGAGACTGAGAGGAAACGCCAGCCTCATTGCAGCCTTGAAAGGAACAGACCTGGGGTCTGATTCTCGGGCCTCCGAGACCAGCTGTACAGCTGAGCTCACCTGACTCATCTGCTGCCACCACAGACAGAGGCCACCTTAGGAGGGAGGGCCAGTCACCATGAGAGGCCCTTGAGCCATGCCCTGATTGCAAAGGTGACCCTGAAAGTCAGAGGCCCTGGGGTTCAGACACGCCCTTCCAGCTGGTCCAGCCAGACCAGAGGGCCCAGGGCTCGCTCTGCCCCTTCCCTCCAGCTGCTCTGTCCTCTCCATGGAGGGGCTGCGGGCAGTCGTGACTACGGAAGGCAAAGGGACCAGCCTGAGGCACACAGGCGCGTGTCCTTGGGTCCTGCTGTCCGACCTGGCCTTCTCTGCAGCTGTCATACCTCAGTGAAAGGAGTCACCAGAAAGGAGGGGACCAGGAGGCTGCAGGGGTGTGGCTTCCTCTGCACTCTCTCCTTTTCACTATGCCCAAGAGCCTAGCTCCCTCCCGGTCCTGCTTGAATGCCGTAGTAAACAGACCAGGTCTGCTGACCGCCCAGTGGAGACAGAAACCCCCAGTGAAGCACAGACAAGGGGCAGTAAGGGCTGCCCAGGGCAAATGCATCAGAGACGACATCCTCTAAGGCACAAAGTTAAGAGAGTCCAGTCACCTGTAATCAGTTACTTGAGGGCCCAAGGCCAGCTCAGCACTGTGATAGCCCACGAAAGACTCCGACCTCGGGAGTTCAAGACCCCAGTGGGAGTGGGGCTTGGTACAGGACTTTAGATTGGTAAACGCGGTGCCCCGTGTACCTAACTCGTACACTGCCCGTTCTTAGACTCCAGAAGATGCCGGTTGGTTTTCAGAGTTAGAGTGAAAAGATCCCTTCTTTCGTATTCTTGTGCATATTCTTCTGCCTTTGAAAATCCTCCCGACCAGGTTTCTGAACTGACACAGCCGGTGCTTCCTTAGGGGTTTAGAGATGGCCCTCAGTTTTTGGGGCAAGTGCTTTCCTGAGACTTGGCGGGGTTTGAATGTTCCCAAGTCACAGCTTGCAATATGTATATGCTGGACCATTATGAGCCCCCTCGGAAGAAGTCTCCTCCAAGGCGCCTGTCCCTGCTGGATTTCCTAGCAGAGGTTATGAGGTCTCTAACCCTAAGGCACAACTTCGCAGTCTGGAGGGAAAATACTTGGGTCTTATCACATCTAAGAGAACCCAAAGGCTGGGGGAGGGAAAGTTAAACCAGTTCTTTCCATCCTGCAGCCCAAGACCCTAAAACAGCCAAGGGGATTCCTAGGAATCACAGGCTTTTGCTGCCTTTGGATCCAGAGTATGGTGAGATCCCATGACCCTTCTGTTAGCTCCAAAGGAACCAAAAGGCAGGTACCCATATTTTAACCAGAGAGCCTGATTTCCACACCACATTCCAGCTGAGCAGCATGCACATGCCTAGAATACCAGCACTGGAGAGGCTGAGGCAGGAGGATCACTATGAGTTCAAGGCCAGCCTGGCACCTATTGAGGACCATTAGATACACTCTCTGTGGCATATGTCTGACTGCCAATCGCAACTATGACTTGCTAGAGCCAGAAGTAGCTATAATGGTCATAGATGCCTGACTCTGCATGGGAGTTAGGGGTGCAGCTTCAGAGTGGAGAGTTTGATAGACAGATCGAAGGGCTGGGGATTTAGCTTAATGGCCTAAGTGCCTGCCTGGCAAGCATGAGGTCGTGAGTTTGATCCCCAGTACAAAAAAAAAAAAAAAGGATAGACAGCTCGGTTAGGCAGAAATATTCTAGGCAGTTGTTGTAAGCTGTTTTGAGCTGCTATAACTATGCAAGTGAGCTGTGACATCCTTTCTGTTAAATTTCCTATAATTGCTGTCTAATTTGTAATTTCACAGTAATTTCTGTAAATGATGACTTACACTTCCTTAAATCCCTTAAGCACAGCCTCATTTCTTGTGAGACACCTCGGCCCTCCCCTTGCAATGTCTCCTGCCACCCACCACAGCTCCCTACATGGTGACGTGCTAATCCTGAGGCCCCAGCCCCTGCTCTCTCAGCTCACTGCTCTCTGCCCTGCAGCCGCCAGCTCGGCGGCTCACTGCCTCCTGGCCGGTCCTTGGAACAGTGCGGCCGCTGAGCTCAGCTAATACATTTTTTCTTTTTTTAATTTTTGGAGTCTGATTTTGTCTATCTCATTTGGGGGCTCGTCCGGGATCCCAGGGCTCACCCCCTGGACTCCTAGTCCTCAGACGGATTGGGCTCTTCCGAGTAACGGGACGTCTGGCTCTCTTTGACTGTGGCTTTCCTCCACTGGCAAGTGCTGGCTACTTTCATTTCCAGTTCTGCAATTCTTCCCTTTCTATGTCTTAGTTTAAATTTCCAGATTTGTACCCATTTGGGCGAGAGGCTGCCATGATCAGGGTGGGCTACCGCCGTTTGCAGGAGTAATTGGCCTCCGCTGGGTGCACCAAACCTGGGGAGATGAACCTCCCAACTGGCTCCTGTCTAGGCGCCGCCGGCCGGACCCCTCTGGCTTAGCTGTCCTGCTCGTTCATCCTCTTGTTCCGTCTCCCTTGCTACTGAGCATTCTCACAATCAGAACCGCACTTGAGATAAAAGCCGCCTTTCAAAGTTTTTTATCAGCTGATTTACTCGAGTCGACTCTAATCCGATGTTTTTACGGGGCTGTTGATCGTTTCCCTAGGATGAGTCTGGGATCGGCCAACAGGAGAGTGGCCACCTGGTCATTTTAAACCAGGTCCTGCTGCCGATCGGGAGCTGCCCCAGCCTCCCAAGCCCCCTTTTAAAAAAATCTCTTTGTCCCCTTTTGGCGGGCTTTCCGCCCTCTTGCCTCTCCTTCTCTCTTTTTTTCGTGCCCCTGTCTTGTTTATTCAACATTATAGGTCAGTCTGTGTCTTCCCCAATGTCACCCTTGCAACTAGCTCTTGATCATTTTAAAGATTTTAAGGATCGAGCTGCTGGGTATGGAGATCCAGTCTACCCCAAGGATGCCCGCTTTCTGTGTGACTTGCTTTCCCATTTGTCCCTAATGTAATCAATGTCACCTGAACTATTGACCTTACTGGCTGACTATAGTTCTGTCCCCACTTACGCCCATCGGCCTTGTGAGCTCCTGGTCTCGCCCACCTTGAACCCATGGTGTTACTCTGTAAAAATCCTTGGAAAAGACAGTTGGGGTAACCCCCTGGGGACCCCTTCTGTCTCTCTTCAGACAGGAACTTTCTCTCGATAAATATATTCTACTCTTCATCTCTGTTGTTCCTAAAATTCATCCTTCAATTTTAGAGAACACGAACTTGTGGACTGGGACTCATTTAGGTAACAAATTGTTATGCTTCAAATTTTGTTTTGTTGGGCCAGAGGTTTAGCTCAGTGGCTTAAGTGCCTGCCTGGCAAGCACAAGGTTGTGAGTTCGATCCCCGGTACCAAAAAAATTTTTTTTGTTTTGTCTTTGTCAGTTGTTTATAATTATTTCTGATAATTGCTTGCTATTTGCCCATTGTTTTTAATTGCTTTGTCTCATATGGTTTTATTAAAATATTGTAAGTCAAAACATGTGAAATTTATAAGTTATGATATTTCTTTAATGATATATTATTGTTCCTGTACGTTAAATTTACATTGGTTGCTAATGTTACTGGTACTCCTTGCTTGACTGTATTTAGACCATAGCACTAGAGAAAAATATTAGAACACCTCTGACAGGCTTTAATGTAAACTTCTATAAAATGGTTCTCTTAAATGGAAATCTAGCTCAGACTTAAAAAATATAAATGCCTAAAATAAAAACCCGGGACTCCTTCCCCCACTGAAGCAGCTCTAGGCTGGTGGCCGGCCTTAAGACTCGGAGGACAGGTCTCACTGGGACAGCCTGGCTCTGAGCCCCCTCTGTGCTCTGGAGGAAATGCCAGGCCTGTTCCGCTTCAGTCTCCTAACTTTGACTTTAGTTCTACTCATTACCCACTTTCCACTTCCCTTATAGAGGCGTGTGAAGTCAGAAAGAACTCTAGACTATTCAAACCTTTAGCTTCTTAGTTAAGCCCATAGAAAATGAGCGTTTTACTATAGCCAAAGAACAGGAAGTCATCTTAGATAAAGGACACATCTCTGGGTCAGATGAGACATTGGTCAGAATTGTGCCCGTCCGGGAGAATACACAAGAGCCAAGTCCCGGCTCAGTGTTCTGGACAAACCTCCTTTGGAGATTAAACCTGAGACACAGTGGGGAGAACCGGCCTCCGTGTGACAGTGGGAGAAGCTGTCCCCTGATGCAGCACACATGGGACCTAAACACATTAGAGTAAGGAGGCTCTCCAACCTCCCAAGCTGTGGACTTTAAAACCTTTATCGTAAAGTCATAGAGCAGTAGGTGATGGTCTTGCTCAGGCTTTTTAACTCTTCCTTATAGAATTTTGATGAACAGCGGTTACTCTGCCAGCTAATTAACTGCTCTTATATCAGCTGCCGCCCTCAGAAGCAGAGGACAGGTTCCCCAGCATCTGTTTGGTGAATCTCCACTGAAGCCAGTGAAGTTGATGGAAAGTTGACCAGACAGACGGCTGGATTCCTTTCTGGAGACTCATCTCTGGTTATCTGAGCTGATGGAAACTGAGAACTGAGGGTTCCTGGCCAGGGCAACTCGCTGGTGGACACCCGAAAGTCCCTCAGTGGACATCTGCTCAGGACCACTGAAAATCTCCACTTTTCTATCGTCTTTATTTCTAAATTTTTCAATGGATTTTCAAATCACTTAGACTACCTTCCCCCACCTTCAGAGATAAGGCTGAGGTAGCTTTCAACAGTTTACACTTCACAGCAGGTAGAAAGGATTTGCATTTGTGCCTTACACATTTTAATTAAGAGTAAATAGGCTTTTCTTTTCTGTGTGCTTAAAAAGTTGATGTGCCAGTTTAAACAATGTGATTACTAGATAATTTGTAAATTTAACCTGTGAGATATAAAAACTTAAACAAAGTGTAGCCTTATCCTGTTACTGGGAAAGGTTACCTAGGTAATTAAGTAGGAGATAAATGCCTGCAGACTCCTTTGCCCAGTGCACGGGGCGGGGCTCCTCCGGTCAATTGTTCTTCCTATCTCTAAAAAAAAAATCCTACTCCCAACTCACCTTTTAAAATAAGCAAAATAGTTTATTACAAAGTTATACTTCCTTCTTTAAGCATTACTTATGGAGACAAAGTTCATGAGCTATCGGGGAAGATAGGATTGCGCGTCAGTTCAGGCCAGGGTGGACATGCTGACAGGGTCTATCTTCCATCCTCTCCAGCCGGCATCCACCTGCTCTGAAGCAGTGTCAACCCAGGGACACCTCGGGGCTATTTAGCAAATAAGAATAAAAAGGGACGCCTTGTTTATCTCCCTTATTTGCATAATATATAGCTCAGTATCATTTATAGCTCAGTAAAAGATCCTTAGTTCAATTCTCGGGTATAAAAAGGTTCATACTTAGGCCTCACTTCTGTATTACAGACATGGGCAACACAGTGCCAAAGTCCCTTTCTCCTTTGGAATCTTTTTTTTTTTTTTATTGGCACCAGAGATTGAACTCACAACCTTGCACTTGCAAGGCATCTGCTTTCCCCAGCCCTATTGAAATGCATTTTTTTTTTTTTTTTTTGCGGTACCAGGGATTGAACTCATGACCTCGTGCTTGCCAGGCAGGTGCTTATGCCACTGAGCTAAATCCCCGGCTCGTTGAAATGCATTTTTAAGCACTAGAAGATGTTCAACCCTTCCATGTTAAAAAAGAGTCAATTCTTTTTTGGGGGGGGTGGTACTTGGGATCGAACTCATGACCTTGAGCTTGCCAGACAGGTGCTCATGCCGCTGAGCTAAATTCCCAGCCCTCAACTGGTATTTCTCTGCAGGGGTGCATGGCCTACGAACCCCTAGAGCCAAAATGGAACACAGAGGGAAGTATTAATTATGAAGTTCTTTTGCAACTAGAGACATACTGTAAAAAGGAGGAAAAATGATCAGAGTTATTTTAGGTTCAGATTTTCTATGCATTGAGAAATGCTCCTTATTTATATTCTAAATGTAAATGTGAGCTACGGGAAAACTCAGCACCTCAGGCCCTTAAGGCATCCACCACCTCAGAGCCTAAAATTGTTCCTCCTGAACCTTTGAAAGCTGAGGATAAAATAGCCTTCCTTAAATCTACGCCCACCTTTACAGAACCAGAGGGCTCCCTGACTGCCCTTCCAGCCTTGAGGACAAGGTTTCTACACCAGCTGTAACCCAGGCTTCCACGGGACCACGCCCCCCTGGGCTGGGCGGAGCCAGCTCCTCGGGGCAGAATCCTTACAGGACGGGCAGGAAGATGGGGAACCGCCAGAATCCACGCTCCCTTCTCTCTTGGTGACCTAAAACAAATCAAATCAGGCCTCGGGAAATTTCCCGATGACCCTGATAAGTACATTGAGGTCCTTAGAGGACTCACTCAGGTATATGAACCAGATTGGAAAGATGTAACGTTACTCTTAAATCAGACCTTGACTTCTAGTGAGAGACAAGCAGCATTACACGCTGCTATCGCCTTAGGATATAAATACTATATTGTTAATTTTAGAAGGCTGGAAAATCAACAGCCAGGGAACCACCACTTCCCACTGGGCACAAGCAGCCCCTACGCAAGACCCTTCCTGGGCTAATGATCAGACAGGTGATTGGGTTAGAAAACATTTCCCGACACATGTTCTTGAAGGGTTAAGAAGAGTGAGAACTAATAGAGGGACAAATTATCCTTAAAGGTAAGTTTATTACACAGTCAGCCTCAGATGTTAGAACAAGCTACAAAAGATGGCTTTTGCTCCAGATAGTTCACTTGATACTTTAGTAAAAGTTGCCTCTGTTAGATCCCCGGCCCGAGAGACCGCAAACCATCACGGCAGTGGTTCGAAGCTGCGCCCTGATACCGCACACCTCCTTCTTCCCAGAAGCCCCTTGGCTTCTCCCTCCCGAAAGTCTGCCAGAGCTCAGGAATGTAAAGGTCCCCCCAATCCCCTGCACTCTCACAAAATAAATCAGCTCACACCAGCCCCCAGAGCCCTCCCCATCAGAGGCTGTGTCAGGCAGAACCTGCCCTTTGTCTGCAGGGAGAGCGGCCACGGCCTTCTCTGTGGTGACCCCTCCGTGCCCTCCCCGCTTATTAAACTCTCTTCTTATCTAGCTGCCTCTTTAATATCCTTCGATGCTCTAGATTGACTGCAAGTCACTCAATCAGCTTCCTCAGTATTTTATAACCGTGATGAGACGGAGATCAAGGAAAGAAAACAAAGAGACCAAGAAAAAGCAGCTGCTTTTGCTGCAGCTTAAAGGAAAACAGACCCCAAGTCTGATTCTCGGGGCTCCAAGAAGAGCTCAGTGATAACTACTTGCTATCGCTGCCACAAGCCAGGTCACCTTAAGGGGGACGGCACTCAGAAGCCCCCGGGCCATGCCCCGACTGCAGAGGTGACCACTGGAGGTCGGCCTGCCCTCTGCGGCCAAGGCCCCAGGGTTCAGACCTACCCCATCAGTTGGTCCAGCGGCACTGAAGGGCCCCGCGGCACTCGCTGCCCTCTCCCTCCGGCCGGACTCTCCTCTCCACCCAGGAGCCCCGGGTACTCATGACTATAGAGGGAAAAGAAGCCAGCCTGTTGCTGGACACTGGCGCCAGCCTCAGTCCTTCTATTCAATCCTTGTCTTCCTTCTAGTCTTCATACCTCAGTGAAAGGAGTCACTGGCGGGGAGGTAATTCCGTACTTTTCATAACCTTAGGCTGTAACTTAGGGATGGTTTTCTTTTTACACATTCACTTTTGATTATTCCTGAAAATCCAATTCCCCTCTTGGGAAGAGATATTTTATCATGTCTAAATACTGTGATATGTACACACCCAGGTCAGGTACGCTGCCTTCCCCTCGTGGAGACAGAAATAGATCCTGAAGTCTGGGCAACTAAAGGTAGACTAGCCAGGGCAGTAAGAGCTGCCCCAGGACAGATACACCTCGGAGATTCCACTATTTCTCCTCATCAGAGACAGTATCCTTTAAGACCTGGCGTTAAGAGAGGATTAATACCTATAATCGATAATCTAAGAGCACAAGGCTTATCTGAGCCCTGGAATAGTCCATGCAATACTCCAATCATGAGAATTCAGAAACCCAATGGGCAGTGGAGGTTGGCACAGGACCTTAGATTGATAAATGAGGCAGCAGTGCCCGTTCACCCGGTGGTACCCAATCCATACCCTCTGCTTTCTCAGATCCAAAGATGCCAGTTGGTTTTCAGTGCTGGATTTAAAGGATGCCTTATTTTATATCCCTTTACATACGGATTCTGTTTCTTTTTGCTTTTGAAAATCCACAGGACCAAGCATCTCAATTGATGTGGACTGTGTTCCCCCAGGGGTTCAGGGATAGTCCACATCTTCTAGGACAAGCGCCTTCCCGTGACTTGGCGTGTTTTGAGTTTTCCCAGGTCACAATCTTGCAATGCGCAGATGACATACTGCTGTGCGCCCCCTGGGAAGAGCTCTGAGACACATGTCCTCTACTACATTCCTAGCAGACAAAGGTCCCTAAAGCTAAGGCACCACTTTGCTGTCTTGAGGTAAAATATTTATGCCTCATTATATCCAAGGGGACCCGACAGCTAGGAAAGGAAAGAATTAAACCCATCCTCTCCTTCCCACAGCCCAAAACTCTAAACCAGCTAAGGGGATTCCTAGGAGCTACAGGCTTCTGCCGCCTTTGGATACCTGGAGATGGGGAAATTGCATGGCCTCTCTAACAATTTATAAAAGAGACCCAAAAGGCAGATACCCATATTTTATGCTAAGAATCTGATTCACACGCACGCGCGCGCGCGCGCGCGCACACACACACACACACACAGCTTCCCAGAAGCTTAAACAAGCACTTCTGAGTGCCCCGCCCTGAGCCTACCCACAGGGAGCCGTTTCAATTTGTATGTAGATGAGAGGCAGCGAGGCCTGGCTTTGGGGGTGCTCACACAAGACCAGGACCTGCTCAACAGCCTAGCGGGTATCTGAGCCATGAATTAGACATTGTAGCTGAGGGGGGGCCCGCTTGCCGCAGAGCCCGGGCAGCTGTGACTCTCTTATTGCCAGAGACAACCGAGCTGACTTCAGGCAAAGATCCCATTGTATACACACCCCACAAGGTGGCAGGACTCCTTTCTTCTAAGGGGAGTCTATGGCTGTCTGATAACCGACTTCTTAAATACCAGGCTCCACGTCTAGAAGGCCCAGCCATTCAAATACAGGCCTGTTCTCCTTCAACCCACCACCTTCTTGCCAGAACAGGAGGAAGAAATTAAAAAGGATAAACCTGACTGTGAACAGGTAAATCTTCATACATCTACAGCCAGAAAAGACTCACTAGACACCCCGCTTACTGATACAGATTTAACTCTCTGCTGTGATGGCAGCTCCTTCGTGGAAAATGGAAAAAGAAAGGCAGGACGTGCAGTGATGACTTTACACCACACTCTGGAAAGCGCCTCCCTTACACTGGGACCAGCGCTCAGCTATCAGAGCTCAGAGCTCTGACCAGAGCCTTACAGCTCAGCAAGGGGCAGAAGGTCAATGTTTACGCTGATTCTAAGTGTGCTTTCCTAGTACTACATGCTAATGCAGCCATATAGAAAAATTAGCTAACAGCCAATAGATCTCCTATAAAATATAAGGAGATAAATGACCTTTTATTACAGGCTGTCCTTCAAAATTGGATGGCATTAGATGTTCTAACAGCAGCACAGGGGGTCACTTGTGCAATTGTAAAAACTGAATGCTGTGTATACATTCCTGATTCTTCTGCTACTGTCTCAGTAGCTATTCAAGATATTAGACAACAAATTAATAACTTGTCAGACTCTGAGACTCCCTAGACCTTGTCTTTCTCCTCCTTATGGAAAGCTATCACTAGTTCCTCTTGGTGGAAATCTTTGTTAACTATACTCATAATTGTCCTGTTGATTCTATTCTTTGGCCCGTGCATACTTAACTGTTTCTTCGGCTTTGTCTCCTCCGGACTTAAAGCTGTGCACACACCCAAGATGCAAATGCCTGGTGTCTATCGAGAGCCTCTAGACAGGATCTCTGTGGAAGAACCTCCAACTGCCGTTCAAACACTGCGACCTTGTTCAGCCTGAAGCAGCTAGATCGGTCTTCAGCCTGTTTCCCCTCACGGCAGTTCTGGTTACTTCTTCAGAGAGGGGAATGTTACAGGCAGCTGAGCCAGTTAGAAATATTATAGGCAGTCAGGCAGGGCTGGGCCCTCGAGGAAGCTGGCATGGAGGACCAGATGTCTGATGACCTTGGAGGACACACACAACTCCTGCTGTGGGCCAGATCTCAAGACAATGGATCAAACAAATACATCTACATCCTGGGGACTGATATTCTAATTAGTTCCCTCTCACCCTGGAGCCACTGTCCCATCCCTCTAGGGTGAAGGTTGCAACCCCTGTGCCCACACATGATTATACAATGGAGTGAAGGATTTGACTCGATGACCAGAAGCAGTGGGGAATGTTGTAAGCTGTTTTGAGCTGATATAACTATGCAAGTGAGCTGTGACATCCTTTCTGTCAAATTTCCTATAATTGCTGTCTAATTTGTAATTTCACAGTAATTTCTGTAAATGATGACTTACACTTCCTTAAATCCCTTAAGCACAGCCTCATTTCTTGTAAGACACCTCGGCCCTCCCCTTGCAATGTCTCCTGTCACCCACCACAGCTCCCTACACTGTGACGTGCTAATCCTGAGGCCCCAGCCCCTGCTCTCTCAGCTCACTGCTCTCTGCCCTGCAGCCGCCAGCTCGGCGGCTCACTGCCTCCTGACCGGTCCTTGGAGCAGTGTGGCCACTGAGCTCAGCTAATACATTTTTTCTTTTTTAATTTTTGGAGTCTGATGTTGTCTATCTCTGCAGTCAGACAGCGTGTGGCCCTGGAGGGGCTGGTGCTGGGGAGTGACGCGCCCTGCCCCTGTGGCCACAGGTGCATTGGTAGGAGGCCGGGCCTCAGGATAAAGAGGCAGGGACCGGGCCTGCTCGCCTGCCCCAGGGATGCACAAGAGACTGCAACTGGTATCACCAGGGCCATGACGTCCAGATAGACATTGGTCACCCGGGGGGGTGACCAGGACCCCCGACTCATCTCTTCCAAAAAGTGGTCTTGGCCTTTCCAGGTCAGCACTGCCTCAGCAGCCACCCTGGGTTCCTCACTGGTGGACCCCGGCTTCGCACTCACCTCATGATTCTGGAAAATTCCCTCTGGAAAGTGGGGTACAGGACAGCCCTCCTGCCCGTCGGGAGTTCTGTCTTTCAGTAAATTTTCCTACCCTGAGTCTCCATTGTTCCTTAGCCTTCATTCTTTGGTTTTGGGGAACACAAACATATCACATGTCTGCCAGGTTGGGGTTACACTGTTCCCCTGTATCATCTGGAGCTTCTGACAATGATATGGAGGAAAGAAACTCCCAGCCTGCTAGATGTCTGGTATGAGTTCCTGTTCTCTAAAATCCAAGAATGAATTTAAGGAACATCAGAGGTTAAGAGCAGAGTTTTTTTATTGAGAGAAAGAAAGCTTCTGTCAGAGAGAGAGAGGAGAGTCCCGAGCGTGTTGCCAAAGGCTCTGTTTTTTCCAGGGACTTTTATGAAACAAAACCACAATGTGAGATGGGTCCAAGGTGGGAAAAATGGGAACTCGCAAGGTGGACATGAGGTGGAACAGGACTGTGATCAATTAATGACATTAACTGCTCAGGTAAAACTGCTCAGGTAGAAGTGAGTCATGTAGCAAGTGGGCAGGCTTAGAGCACTGACCCTTCCTGCAGGGGTTGGGGTGCTGACTGTTGTAACCTGACTCAAGCGCCACCATTTGTTCTGTATGCACCGTTTCCTTCTGCCCTAAAGGAACCTATTGTTCCCAGCAGACCCTATTGTTCAGGCAGACCCCCTGTTGTAAGTCCGGGATGCACCTAGCCACCAGGGTTACATCTTGCTTCAGCATAAACAAATTGTTCTGAGAGCTGATGTCACAAGCACAACCCCCTGTAAATGCCCCCTCCCCACCTTTTGCGGTTTTCCCCTTTATAAGCCCCTCTGCCCCTCAGCCTGGTTACACAGCTGTGCAAATTCCACCTGCACTCTGTGTCGTTGGGTACCAGCTTAAATAAAGCACTTCTTTTTACAGAGACGTCTCATTTTTGACATCATTTTTGGGCCTTAATTTTGGGGTACAACATTTTGGGGTACAGCATTTGGGGGCTCATCCAGGATGTGCCCCAAGACCCCTCCTCAATCCATTTTTCCATTTTTTCGGATGGTCAATAATTTGTAAGTATCTGTGCCTATTTGTCTTGACTTCGGTGTGCATTAGATGAGCCTGGCGCTCCTTCTGCACCGGAGTGGGATGCCCTCTGGGCAATTTGGGGTCATGACTGACCCGTTTGTAATTGCCCTCTGAGGAATTTGGGGTCACGACTGACCCCTTTGTAATTTGGGACTAGTGCCCACTTGGATCTTGATTCTGAAATATCTTAAATTTCCTTGTAAGTTGTTTCTGTTCCAGGTCTTATGCTGCCTATTGGATGTAGGGGAGATAATGATTATTGTTTCCCTTTAGGTCACCTGAGCATGGACAGAAAAAGTTTGTTGTGTATTTTTAGTGTCTTCTGTGTCTTTTGTGGCACCTTGTTCTGTATGTCCATGGTAGACCGTCTACTAATAACAATGGGACAGGGAACATCTTCTGTGTCCTTGACCCCTTAAATTTGGTTCTTAATCATTTTAAAGAATTTAAACAGAGAGACCAAGGATATGCAGAGCCTGTACACCCTGGAAGACTCCGTGTACTTTGCTCTCTGGAGTGGCCTCATGGAGCGCCAGAATGGCCAGACATTGGCAGTTTCGGTATGGCCACTGTGGAGGCAGTCCGAAGATACGTCTTCAGCCCTCCAACCCATCCTGACCAAATTGCATCTATACAGATTTGGACTGATCTCATTTATGAGTCCCCTTCCTGGTTAAAAAGGTTTCTTAAGGCTTCCCAGCAGCAGCCCAGCCATCCTCCGTAACTGGGCCCATTGAAAGTGAAACCAAGACCGGAGCCACGCCCGATTCTTCCAATCCAGGAGAAAGAGCTGCTGCCACCCCCTTATCGTCCCCCTGCTGGTTTCGCCAGAGATAGAGCCCACTCCCCTGGCTGTCCCGGAGCCCCTTTTCCGGGCTCCCAGCCCTGTTCAGACTAGAGGTCACAAGCGACCAGTCGCCCGACTCCTCCTCCTCCGCTACCCCCGCCCTTTTGCCCTTACGGGAAATACCTAACCCTGAAGATCTGCTGCTATTTTCACCTATGTTCCCTTTTCCACCTCCAATCTATACAACTGGAAGGGACAGAACCCGCCTTTCTCTAAGGACCCCCAAGGTCTCATTTCTCTCTTAGAATCCATTTTCTCCACCCATCATCCCACTTGGGATGACGCCAACAGATACTACAGGTGTGTTTACCGCCGAGGAGAGAGAATGCATTCGTACTCTGGGTCAGAGAGAGGTGCTTGACCCGTCCTCCGACCCTGAACGCCTAAACCGGAGTTTCCCTTTGTCCCGGCCCGATTGGAATCCCAACACCGCTGAAGGTAGGGAGGCTCTCGTTCAATACCGCCAGTTTTTTCTGCAAGCCCTGAAGGTTGCCACCAGAAAAATCCACACAACCTGTCCAAGGTCTCAGAGGTAAGGCAATTGGCTAATGCATCTCCTTCGGGTTACTTGGAACGGTTGCAGGAGGCCTACCGTATTTATACCCCCGTAGGTCCGGCAGCACCTGAGAATGTAAGGGCTATTAATATCACCTTTGTCACCCAGTCAGCCCCTGATATTAAGAGAAAATTGCAGAAACTTAGTCAATTGCCCCTTAGTCAATTGTTACAAATAGCTCATAAGGTTTTTGAAAATCGAGAAGACTGACAGGAAACAAATGACAAAAAACTAACTAAGGTACTAGAGGTGCTTAGCAAAAAAGTCGTAAAGCCAGAAAAGATAGGCAAAGAGAGCCCTCCACTGGCTAAAAATCAATGCGCCTACTGCAAAGAGATGGGTCATTGGCGCAAAGACTGTCCAAAATTGAAAGCAAAGCTAGAACAAGATGCAAAGATTTTGATGTCCCAGGACTGAGAAAGTCAGGGCTCCCATGCCCCCCCTGAGCCCAGGCCAACCTTACATGTGGGGGGCCAACCAGTTGACATCTTGGTAGACTCTGGAGTGGCTCACTCTGTCCTAACCAGGCCAATAGGAACCCCAACAGGGAAAAAGCTAATAGTTTTGGGAGCCACTGGAGCAGCTAAAGTTTATCCAAGGCTGCAAGCTCAGCTTGATAGACCAGGACGGAGGACCATCTCTCATGAATTCCTCCGGGTTCCAGAATACCCGGACCCTCCATTGGGCCGAGATCTTTTACACAAATTAAAGGTTCACCTAAGCTTTGAATCAGCTTCTCCAACGGTACTGATAGATCCAAAGACCCCAAAGGGAACCCTAAGAGCAAAGGTTTGTGCCTTCTATCCTGAGGGAGAAGGACATCTGTTATTAGATAGTCCTAAGATCGCAAATGATACCACACTTCTGCAGCGCTGGACACAAGAAATTCCTGAAGTCTGGGCAGAAAAACAGTCCCCCAGGTTTGGTGATAAATCAAGTGATAGATTTAGCCCTTGTAATAGAGCTCATTCCACAAGCTACTCCTATTCGGCTAAAACAGTATCCCATAAGTTTACAGGCTCACCAGGGCATTGACAAGCATATATTGAGACTGAAAGAACATGGAATCCTAAAGCCATGTGTCTCTCCTTGGAACACCCTGTTGCTGCCTGTTCAAAAGCCTGGAACGAGGGATTATCGGCTGGTACAAGACCTCAGAGAGGTAAATGAGAGAGTTGTCACTCTCCATCCCACCGTGCCTAATCCCTACACATCACTGAGCTTGCTGAATCCACAGAGGACATGGTGTTCAGTGTTGGACCTGAAGGATGCCTTCTTCACCCTGCCCATTGCTCTTGTGAGCCAGCCCACTTTTGCTTTTGAATGGACAGACCCCTCGTCAGGGGTAGCAGAGCAATTGACCTGGACTCACCTCCCCCAGGGTTTTCTTCTTCTTCTTTTTTTTTTTTTATCGGTACCAGGGATCGAACTCACAACCGCCTGCTTGTAAGGCTGGTGCTTACGCAGCTGAGCTAAATCCCCAGCCCCTCCCCCAGGGTTTTAAAAATGCCCACATTCTGTTTGATGAGGCATTAGCCAAGGATCTCTTGGGTTATAGAGAAGAATGCCCTGATGTGACGCTCTTGCAATATGTTGATGACATCCTGATAGCGACTGAGTCTCGTGAAAGTTGTGTAGCCGCTACTGACGCTCCCCTACCAGCCCTGTGTGAACTGGGCTACAAGGTTTCAGCCAAGAAGGCACAACCAAGTCAGAGACATGTAACTTATCTGGGGTACCAGATTCATGAGGGAAAAAGAACTCTGTCTTCCCAGAGAATAAGGGCTATCCAACAGACACCAGTCCCCAAGACAAAGAAACTAGTACGAGAATTCCTGGGAGCTGTGGGATACTGTAGACTTTGGATTATCAGCTTTGCTGAAATAGCCCAACCTCTCCATGAATCGTTGAGTGGGGCCACTCAAGAGCCCCTCGAGTGGACAAATGCCCAGAATCAGGCTTTCGAGCAATCAAAACAGGCCTTAACCGAAGCTCAGCATTGGCCCTGCCTGACTTGCAAAGGCCTTTCTCCCTCTACTTAGATGAAAAGAGAAAAATAGCTAAAGGGGTTTTAACCGAAAGTTTGGGGCCCTGGCAGAGGCCAGTGGCTTATCTCTCCGAGAGACTTGACAGTGCAGCTGCTGGATGGCCACCCTGCCTGCGGGTGGTCGCCTCGGTGGCCTTGTTGGTAAAAGAAGCCCAGAAATTGACATTTGGACAAAAACTCTTGATTGTTTCCTCTCACTCGTTGGAGACCCTTGTTAAAGCCCCACCAAACCGATGGCTACTATCCAACTCCCAAATTATGCGTTATCATAATTGCTCCTAGATCCAATCACCATCAGCTTCAAGGAAACAGCAGCTTTAAATCCTGCAACGCTGCTACCCGATGACGACCCCTCCTTGCCCCTTCACAACTGTGTCGAGGTTACTGATCACCTCCAGGGACTCCGACCGGACTTGACAGACGAGCCCTTACCCGAAGCCCCTTCCTGCTTCTCTGACGGGAGTAGTTACATCCACCAAGGTCAGCGGGTTTCGGGAGCAGCTGTCACCACTGATTCCCAAGTCTTATGGGAACAAACCTTAGAACCAGGAACATCGGCCCAGAAGGCTGAGCTCAATGCCCTCGCGGAAGCTCTTAAGCCAGCAGAAGGGAAGCAGATAAACATTTATACTGATAGTAGGTACACACTCGCCACCGCTCACGTCCACGGTGCCATCTACCAGGAGCGAGGCCTATTGACCTCAGGGGGCCAAAAGATCAAAAATGCTCCCCAAATTTTGGGCTTGCTGGCCACTATCTGGCTACCCAGGAAAGTGGCCATCACACACTGTAAGGCCCACCAAGTGGGAGGTGACCCTGTCATAAGGGGAAACAACTTGGTAGACACAACCGCTCGACCAGTGGCCACAAAATCAGTGGGGTTGGGGACCACCTCAGCATTGTTGTTGATCCCCCCACCTTGTCAGAACCTGTGTACTCTCGGAAGGACTTGCATTTGGCGGCCCAGTTCCAAGCAAAGCCTGATAGCCCTGGAGGCTGGTGCCAATTACCTGACAAGTGAGTCCTACATCTGAGGCATTGGGACAAGAACTCATCCAACAAGCCCATAAGTCTACCCATTTTGGGGGATCAAAATGGACCACCCTCTTTCGGGACCGCTTCTTCACTCCCCAGCTGTCCAAGCTTGCCCAGTCTGCAAGCCTCAGATGCCCACAATGTCAATTTGTAAATCCAAAACGTCAGCTGCAAATTGAGACCACCCACCATCGAGGAGCTAAGCTGGGAGAACATTGGGAAATGGATTTCACAGACATGGAAAACCTGGACTGCAAGGTCACAAATACCTGTTGGTCATGTGGACACCTTTACTGGATGGATAGAAGCTTTCCCTACTAGGTCTGAGTCAGCTTTGGTAGTAGTAAAAAGCTTCTATCTCAGATCATTCCTCGATTTGGCCTCCGCTTATCTATGGGGTCCAACAATGACCCAGCTTTCACAGCCCAAATAACTCAAAAGTTAACCCAAGCTTTACAGGTTGATTGGAAACTTCATTGCATGTACCGGCCTCAAGGCTCAGGACAAGTAGAAAGGATGAATAGACTTTAAAAACAGTGATCACTAAAATGGCCTTAGAAACTGGCGAACACTGGGCGAGTCTCCTTCCTTTTGCCCTCTTGCGAGCACATTGTACTCCCTATGTTGCTGGAATTTCCCCTTTTGAGGCACTAGAGGGGAGACCTCCACCCCTCATCCCAAAGATAGCTGAGGAAAAGCTGGCTGATCTGGCTGACCAGGACCTTAGTAAGTCCCTCCAGGCTCTCCAGCCCGTCTTGACCTCAGTCCATCGGTTGTTCAAGCATCACACCCCCACCTGCTGTTCCTCCTGAGGACAACCATCCTGTAGCAGAACCCGGAACCCTGGTCCTCATCAAGAAACATCACCACGGATCTCGGGCCACAGTGGGAAGGGCCCTATACCGTGGTCCTCAGTACTCCCACTGCTGTCAAAGTCACCAGAAAAGCCGCCTGGATTCATCACTTGCACATCAAACCGGTCCCGACCTCCGACGACAATCCGCCTTCAGATAACTGGACTGTGCTCCCCTCTAAGGACCCTTTAAAACTTAAGACAGCCAGATCTATCCAGTGTTTCTGCTTATCTGCAGCTTCCCCTGTGGAGACCTGCAGGCTCCTACTCATGACCCTGTTTATGAAACTTGGAAAATAGCAGACTATAGTACTGGCGAGGTATCAGCCACCAACACCACTGTTCATGGCATTGTAACTCTGGATTTGTGCACCTTACTAAGTGTAAAAGCAAAAACTAGTGATATGATACCAGGAAGACGAGGGACCATATATGATCATTGTGGATCCCTAGACAACCAGAAGCAATTGCAGTCCACTGGTTGGTACCTCTGCCCAAAAACTCAGTACCTTCACGGGGTGCCACATAACTGCAAATCTGAGTATTGTTCTTATTCACAGGACAGAGGGTTTTTCTGTTACTATTGGGAATGTGTAACTATGTCCCCTTGGAAATGTCACGCAGAGGGACACCTCTGTCTGACCCGAGAGACCCCATCAGTTTGCACCCTCAGTAACTGTAACAAGATGACCTTTAAGTCAAAATGCCCCACTAGCCCTGTTTGGAAACAAGGATTACTTTATGGAATTAGATTGTGGACCTATGGGTACAACCCAGGAAATGCCTTCACTATACAGTTCATACCTGGCCCAACTCGCCAGGCTCCTGCCCATCCCATAGGGCCCCTGGCAGCTCCCTGTGTCCCGCCTCCTGCACCCAAGACCTCTCCTCACTCCACCCAAAGTCCCAAGACTACCCGGCCTGCCGCCACCCTGATGCCTCTCACCCTGGCACCACCTCCAGATCCTTTTCTGCCTCTGGACATTGCTTTTCGGTTTCTCAACCTTAGTGCCCCAAATCTTACTATGGACTGTTGGTTATGCCTTCCTTCTCGAACCCCCTTCTATCCGGGTACCCTGTAACCGTCACTGAATCTGAATTCCTGAATTCCTCCCCCGATGACTCTGCTTGTTGGTGGAATGCTAGGCCCCTGCTCATGCTGGACAATGTCTAGGGTGAGCCCGGAACCTGCGTTTACTCTGCCTCCTACTCTTTGCACACCTCTCCTTATGCCATACTCTGTAATGACACCTTTTCTCTCCCTGCTAACCAGCACCGAATGGCACCAAATGGAACTTGGTTCGCTTGCACTTCAGGCATAACCCCTTGCTCTATGCATCACCCATTTGCTCAATGCCCTGAATTCTGCATTCTAGTCCACATTTTGCCCCAAGTCCACTGGTATTCTGGAGATAATGGAAGGAGCCACATCTTCCCTGGGTTAAATTTAGAAACACAGACCTGCTGGAAGAGAAACCCAGTACTCATTCCCATGCCACTCAGTATTGGCATGGTTGGGTCTCTGGGATTAGGGAGATCTAGCTTGGTAGCGGGAGATCAAAGCTATAGATACTTAAACTCTCTTACTACTCAGGACCTAGCCTCACTAGGTGACTCCGTGTCCAAACTAGAAGGTTCTTTAAGCTCTTTAGCAGAAATAGTCCTGCAAAACCGACTAGGCTTAGACCTCCTCTTCCTAAAAGAAGGCGGACTCAGCTTAGCATTAGGGGAAACCTGCTGCCTATACACCAATCATTCTGGGGTCACCAGGCAAAACATGGCCGACCTTAAGAAACGACTCCAAGAACGGGAGCGGACCAGACAGGCAGAACAAAACTGGTTCGAGCCTTGGTTCTCATTTTCCCCTTGGCTAACTACCCTGATATCTGCAGTTGCCCCCTCTGCCCCTCAGCCTGGTTACACAGCTGTGCAAATTCCACCTGTACTCTGTGTCACTGGGTACCAGCTTAAATAAAGCGCTTCTTTTTACAGAGACGTCTCATTTTTGACATCATTTTTGGGCCTTCATTTTGGGATACAACATTTTGGGGTACAGCACTGACTCCTGGCTTCCCCAGGGTGACAGAGACCTATCTGGACTGTGGATCCTTGGGACGTGGGTGACCGGACATCTGTCCTCTGTGCTTCCCTGAGGACCCAGCCCTGTCTGACTGCCCACACTCTCTGACTAACTCAGCTGCCCCGACAGTACCATTTGGAGGTCCTGTATCACTTGCCCTCAGGCGTCACGGCATATGGGACTCCAGGAGGCTGAGGCAGGAGTATCACAAGTTCACAGGCAGCCTGCTGGAGAGGCTACACAAGAAACCAACAGGGCAGAGACTGCCAGATTCCAGAACATGCAGTGTGGGCCTGCCTGTGGTCAGGGTAAGCCCAGGGCCTTCGTGCATGGATGCATGTGCATGCATGTGTGTGCATACCTGCATGTGTGTGTGTGTGTGTGCTGGAATTTTTTAAAGGTCTTTAGGATAGGACCCAGGCGTTTGGGGGCAAGAGCCATGAGTAAGTCCCACCCCCAGTCCTTTTTAAATATTTGAGGCAGGATCTCATTAGATCATCCAGGCTGGCCCGGACCTGGAGATCCTCCTGTCTCAGCTTTCCCAGCAGCTGGGATGACAGACTGCACTGTCTAAGTGTTCTGTTTCTGTTGTTACAATCTCTATCTCACAAAGGGAGCTGAGGCTCTGAGCAGGGGCTCGAAGACTCTGGTCCCTGGAGGAGGCCAGGCCCGTCACAGGAATGCCAAGCCTGTGACCCACTTACCATAACAAAACAAGCAGTTTCACTGCTCCCCGGGGCAAAGCCTTGGCTGGAGGAGTGGGAGCTGCTGGTAAGTGAATCTGTGCTTCTCGGGTTCTCTCGACACCCGAGCTCAAGCCTGGGGGACACTGCGGCCAGGAGAGGCCAGGGAAGGGACAGTGCTGGGTTTTGGGAACTTGGGGCTAGGCTGCCCCTCCCCCAGGCCCTGTAGAGCAGGGCAGGGGTACCTCCACACCCACCCACAGCCCAGCTCTGCAGGGCCAGGACAGGGCTAGGCCTTCTGGGCTCTGCCCCTGTCTCGTCCCCTTGGCGAACCCACAGACCAGGACTCTGGGCAAGGGGCTGGGGACCCAGGAGCCCTAGGCAGCAGGTCCCACCGGTCCCTGGGTCCCACCTGGCCCCAGCCTTGCTCTGTGGGGTCCCTGAGCATACCAGTCCCTCCCTGAGGACCCAGCCTGGACACCGCCAAACAAAGCAACCAGTACAGACGTGACGGGAGGGCGCTGTGAGGTCCTCGGGTCCGCCCACCCAGCGCAAGGTCTGGACTCCGCGTGCCCTGCACCCCCCTGCCCTTCTGGGGGTCTTTAGTGTCACCTGCTCAGGGTCCTCGCCCCTCTGTGTCCCCAGGTCCCGCAGCCTCACCTGATTCCATGGCGCTCAGCCCTGTCCCCGGCTCAGGTGGCCCCACGTTGCTGTCCGGTTAATAATTCACCCCTGTTTGCCAACAGCTGCGGCTGCAGGGCAGATGCCTGGTGCAGTGGGATCCTGCAGTACCTGTAGGCACCAAGGAACAGACAGTGCCAGCTGGGGAGCTGGGGAGCTGGGGACCTGGGGGCGGGCAGGGCCACACCAAGCTGGGGACCTGAGGTGCAGGGGGAGTGGCAATGCTTTGGCAGGGAGTGGCTGGATGTGTGTGACAGGCAAGGGGGATCCTGGCAGCCAGAGCTTCACGTTTATAGCTGCGGCCCAGCCTGGGAAGCTGGAAATGGCCTTTCTGCTGTGAAATTTCCTAGGCTTTAAAGTAACGAGCATGCTGGGCCTGGGGCGCACATGCACCTGTAATCCCAGCACCTGGGAGGCTGAAGCATGAAGGCTGCCACATGTTCAGGACCAGCTGGGACTACAGAGTGAGGCCCTGTCTTTAAAAAAAAACACACAATAAATAAATAAGGTGCGAGGGCCAGGCAGGGGACCTGTGGAGACTAAGGCAGGAAGGTTGCCAGGAATTGGAGGCCAGCCTGGACTACCTAGCAAGACCCCCAAAAGCAAACACACATGATGAATGTGGTCATTATGCATGCCCAGAATATCTCAATAAATGTCATTGATTTTTTAAAACGCAAGCAGAGGCCAGGGATTTAGCTCAGTGGCACAAGAGCCTCCCTGGCAAGCGAGACGTTGTGAGTTCAATCCCCGGTACCAAAAACAAAAAAATAATTAAAAAAGCAGCCAAACAAACAAAACCCTCAGTCAATCAAGCAATCAGCCAGGCACATGAACTTCCCCTGAAATGTACCAAAGTACCGACTCAGAAGCAGGCCCCATGGGGTTACCCGGAAGTGCCAGGGAAACACATGACATGGCCCCTCACAGTCCAGGAGGCCCAGGGGGTGGGTGGGGTGTCCCTGGTGTCCCCAGTCAGCGACCGGACATGAAGCCTGCAGCTGTGAGGGCAGAAGCGAGACGCAGAGATGAGAAGGTGGGACCTGCTGTGGCTCCGGGGGTGCCGAGGATGATGATCTGTGTAGTGAGGCCGCGGAGGGGGCGTCTCTCCTGGCAGTTGTGTCCAGTGGGGTGCAGATTGAGCTGCTCCTCATAGTCCAGAAACCCTGTGCTATTTTTTTATTTTGTTTTGTTTTTGAAGGAGAGTCTCGATAAGTAGTCTGTACTGGCCTTGAACTCATGGAGGTCTGTCTTTCTTCCTCAGCTTCCCAGCTGGTAGGATGACAGGCTTGTGCCATCACACTTGGCTCAGAAATCCCTGTACCAGAAACTGCCATTAAAAATAAAAATAGGGAAGCGGGCATGGTGGTACATGCTTGTAACCCCAGGTACTCAGGAAGCTGAGGCAGGAGGATTGTGGAGAGTGATGCCAGCCCGGATTATATAGTGAGTTCAAGGCCAACCTGGGCTACATAATGACAGCTTCTCTCAAAAAGCAAAACAAAGCAAAAGGAATATAGGAAATCACCTGGGTGTGGTGTCACGTGACTGTAATTCCTGCTCTCTGGCGGGCTGAAGCAGGAGGTTCCCAATTTCAAACTCACCCTGGGCAATTTAGCTATTTAGCTAGACCAGATCTCAATCAAAAAGAATAAAGCAAGGGCTGGGGCTGGAGCTCAGTGTAAGGGCCCTGGGTTCAGTCCCCAGCACTGCAAGAAAAAAAGAAAAGAAGCAGGAAATAGGAAGACAGTGATATGCCTGCCTGTGGTGAACCGGTGAGGACAGGCAGATAAGAATCCCAGCTCTGGGCTGGGATGTAGCTCAGTGGCTTAAGTGCTTTCCTGGTAAGGGCAAGATCGTGAGTTTGAGTCCCAGTACAAAAAAATTTTAGGTGGGGGATTTAGCCTAGCTGCACAAGTGCGTGCTGGGCAGGCGCAAGGTCCTGAGTTCGATCCCTGGTACCTAAAAAAAAAAAAAAAAAAACAGCGCCCCTGGACACGGGGGTGGGAGGCACCTCGAGGCACAGACCTTTCTTTGGAACCCAGGAAAGCGCCAGAGTGATCCCCACACTGGCCAGTGCCTCAGCAGGGTGACGTTTGAACCCTATGTCAGTGGGGCCACCCCTGGCTCACTGTGGGTCCTTCCAGCACAGGGACGGCGTAGGGACACACTGGGGTTCCAGCTGCCTTCACAGGGTGCAGGCTGCCAGGATCCCATCCTGGGGAGAGTACTTTGGAGGTAACTGAAGATGCCAGGGGTCAGCATTGGCCCCTGCAGGCTCGGATGTCTGGGTGCTGGGCAGCATTCTGCACCTGGGGACACTTCGGGGGACAGGTGATCAGAGCCGCCCACTTGCCTGGGCTGGGGGGGCCCCTCCCTCCC